>MDKI01120786.1:0-21182 GCA_005239505.1 Nicotiana paniculata
GGGAGAAGGCTACGAGCAATATTAACCTCGTCAATCAATAAACTAGATAAATTAATTAGACGACTTAAGTGGAAAACTCAACAGGATTGTTTTCTAACCCATAGCTCTAGAATATCGGGTCTCATTGAATTCGTATCTAAAATCTCGCCAATTATTTCGTTAAATTTCATAGTTTACTATTCTAGATTAATTTTAGTTAAATATTCATACTTTAGTGTTCGCCTTAATAGATTAATTGTTTGGGTTTAATTTAGTTGATAGTTAATCACAAATCTCTGTGGGTACGATATCTAGACTTACAATCCTATATTACTTGTCGACCACGTATACTTGCGTGTGCGTATTGGAACCGACAAGTTTTTTTGGTTACTCAGCTTCTTCCTAAATACTCTAATCCCTCTGAAAAATGATCAAACAAATTTGCAAGTTCTGCAATATAAATTAAACAGTTAGAAATAATAGGATAATAAGCCCAGAAAATTCATTTGTAGAAATATAATTTTTTTTAAAGAAAATTTACAAGCATAAAACATTAGCCCAATCCACATTTGTAAGGTGCCCATCATCATCGCTTACATGAGCATTAAACGTTGAGTTTATGGGGTTCCTATATTCATATGCAACAATTAAACTTTCATACATGTAATTCCATATAGTTGGACAAGGTTTAGGAACCTTTCTTTCTCTTAGGCCTAATTCATTGCATCTTTTAAAATAATCTCTAAGTCTATTTCTACGGTTTGAATAAAAAATCCAGTTAAGAGCCATTTTAACCTTTTCAATTTTAACATTTAAAATTTTCATACAATCGCCCACAATTAAATGGTAAATATGACAAACACATCTAACATGAAAAATGTTACTAAACGCAGGACTTAGTGTAGCGGTAAGCAAGGGTACAACATTTGTGTTACTAGTAGCATTATCCATTGAAACTGACATTGTTTTATCACTAATGTAAAAATATCTACAAATATTCATAACCGTGCTAGAAATAAACTGCTCTGCATGACGTGAATTAATTATTCTATAAGCAATAATGCGTTTTTGCATTATCCAATCCTCACCGATCCAATGACTGGTAATAGTAAGGTAATCACAGTCATTACCACTTCTACCAATATCTGTTGTAATAGCAACACGATAATTTATATGAGTAAATAAATAGCACAAATATTGTTCATATTCATGTTTATATTTATAAATATTTCTCTCTACGGTTGTACGAGGAAAACCTTTATAAGTAGGATTAAAAACTTTTCTTATGTAATGCACAAAGTGAGGGTTAGAAGGAAAACTATAGGGAAAGCACATAACAGTCATTATTTTTGCCAATTCTTCCCGATCATTTTTTGGATCATAATATAAAATACCACCGGTAACAATGTTACTTCCCGGTTGAAATTGATTTGATCCGATACTAGGGTCAAACTGACTAGGTACACTTTTCCCCTCGGCCAAAGCTTTCATACGAAGATATCTGACTTTATCTTGAGGGTGTATCAATATGTGTCTAGCCAAAGTTCCCGTCCCCCTCCCCCCTTCCTGTCCCCCCCTCCTCCCCCAAACCTCCAACATATTTAAAAACTAACTCTTTGCCACAATTTTTACACTTACCCATATTTTTTTTCTCTTAGTTGAATAAAAAATGGCCAAACAATAGATGTTTCGCTCCGTTTAAAAGGTTGTCTAGAAAAAGTACGGGTAGTAAGAAGAGAGTCAGACGAGGCATCATTTGGATTATTATTAGTTGGGTTATCTTCATGAACATGACTGGTGTGTGTATCGTCATCCGGTTGCATTTCATCAAAATCTATTTCTTAATCATCATTTTCATCAATAGTTGAATTACTATAAAGAGCATTCATATATTCATGGTTTAATTGTTCACTGGGTGCAATATTATGGAAAAATTGACTCTCGGTAAATTGTAATAAACTATTATCGCTATCAAGAATAGCAGTATAGGACGGGTAACAGGTTTGGGTCTGGGAGCCAGGGGAAGTGGGGGAAGAGCAGATTGGCCACTAGATTCACCACTCTTGGATTTTTCCTTATTTTTACTAAATATTTTTTTTAAGGAATAAGCCATCTTAATTAATCAAGCAATACAAAGTAGATAAAACAAAAAAAAACCATAATATTAAAACTTAAGAGTTGGAACTAGTTTACTGAATTGACGCAACTTGTTGAAAATTAATTATCGTTGAAGACTTCACAATTTTTCACAAATTGCAACAATAAAGTAAGCAATTATAGAAGAAAATTAGAGAGAAATTGATGATTTTGTAAGAAAAATGAAAGAATGAGTGGATATTTATAGTTGAAAATAGGTAAAAAATGTAATTATAAAAAGTTTGGAGTTAAAACAAAGTTGGGGGGTTAAATGGCTATTTTGTAAATAGCCAACGACTATTTTGGCAGAGAAACGACTACATTTTAAATGCCCTAACAGACAGATTTTTTTAAAAAAAAATAATAGTCGTTGGGGCCGTTTAGGCCCATTTAGGACCGCTTGAACCGGCCTACTCCTCAGTCGGTCCCAGTCCCAACCGGTCTCACGCACATGACCGACTCACTACCCAGCCTACCTCCCTACAATCCCGGTCTTATACGGTTAGGACCGTTTAGGCTCACAACCCATATGGGTCGCGGTCCTGAATCAGCCCACTTGCCAGCTTTAGCTAAAAATTTAAAAAAAGAGAAAAATTTAAATGTCTACCGGTTAAATATCGATATACTAATCCCATGTCCTTTGGACATACATTCATGTGTGTGTAATTGAATAATTATATGTAGTACTATGTGTATTTTTCTCATGTCCATACCAATTGTACTGTATTTACAAAAAAATATTGTATTTGTTAGGAAGAAGTGTATTTGTTGGTTCGCGTCTTCCCGATATATCTTAAATTAGTCGTATAAGAATGTCGCTTTAACTTATATACATTAAATATGTAAAGACTTTAACGATATCAATATATTTTATTAACTTAATTTTAAGAAGTTCATCTGCACATGCTTGGAGTAAAAAACACTACTACATACAGTGTCACGACCCAAACATCCATTAAGGTCGTGATGGCGTCGAACACCATTGTCACGCAAGCCAACACTCAAGCGTAAATTAAATTCCTATTTTAGTATTTTGAAATCGTTACTTTTCATTTCATTATATAATAATCAATAAAATTTACTGAGTAACTAACAATGTTTTAACAATTCAATTAGCATATACATCCCAAAATCATCCCAAAACCCGGTGTCACAAGTGCACGAGTAATTTCTAAGAAACAAATGTAATACAATAACTTTCCGGAATACGAATTGGACAGAAACGAAAATACAATACTCTGAAGGGGACTCTGCTGACTCTGCTGGCTGCGGTCCATCTCGAGGGAAGCAGCTCACCTAAGTCCCCATATCAACCATACCTCTAAGCCAAGCTGGGCCACTAAATGTACATGTACCTGTGCAACAAAAATGCACAACAAGTGTAGTATGAGTACGAAGACAACGTGTACTCAGTAAGTAAAGTATCCCGCCTAACCTCGAAGAGGTAGTGATGAGAAGTCGACTTTGACACTCACTAGTGCCAAACAGTAAAGTTAAATGTAGGCTAAGCATGAATGGCGAATATGAATAAGTAATAAAGACAGGGAAAGCCAAGTATCCTCACAAGTACCTTTATATGTCAAGTTCCTATCGTACAAGTTACTAATTCCTTTTCCAGGGTATTTAACGGTTAAACAACCACAGAGAAATACCAATCAATTAACATGTGCATAACATGCCGTGAGCGTACGGTCGATACGACGAAATAATAAATGTGCACTGCCGAAGGGTCGATTGCACGAACCATAGATGCATCTATTACCCCCGCTCGTGAATAGTACATGCGACGCGGTCAAAATAAATAATAGAGTTATCCCACTCACGAATTATACATGCGACTTAGGTAATCATATATACACACATTCAGCAGAAAATCAGGGGATTATTCGGGGATATTCTTCCAAGGGAAAACCAATAAATTAAATAATAATAGATGACCTTCTTAGATATCCATTTAAATAATTTGACGATGCCAAGAAAACATACGACACGTAGAGCATGCTTGTGGATCTTAACCCTCCCCCCCTACCCCGACATAAACATAATAGTAGCTACGCATGGACTCCCGTCACCTCGTGCGTATGTAGCCCCCACAAATAGTAGCACATATTTAATTATTTCACCTATGGGGACAATTCCCTCTTCCATGGTTAGAAAGGAGACTTACCTCGCTTCGAAAATTCATAACCGACTTCCAAGCCCTTCCGATGACTCAAATTGATGCACAACGCCCCAAAACTATCCAAATAACGGAAAAACCAATGAAAATATACTCTAATACTTATAACAATTCAAATTATATAAATTTCCAACTCTGCTCGGAAAGTCGATAAAATCACCCTCGGGCCCACGTGCCCAGATTCCGAATTTTTTTTAAGATAAAGTTTACCCATAACTTTACGAACCCAAATATACAATCCTCTTTCAATTTCATGGCCAAATTCGTGGTAAAACCCAAAAATACAAATTCTAGGTCTTTCTTCAAAAATCCCAAATTTCCACAAATTTTCATGTCTAATCCATGTATAATCTAAGTATTTAACCCCAAAATGGGAAGAAATCACTTACCTCATGGAAGATGCCGAAAATGCCACTCTAAAATTGCTCCAAAATTGCCTTCCATGGAAGAAATGAAGTGCAAATGAGCCAAGACCTCGGTTTAAAATAACACACTGCCCAGCCCCGACCTTGGCACCTGCAGCCTTCAGTCTCGCACCTGCGTGCCCGCAGGTGCGCCCAAGCACCCGCACCTGCGACTTCCCCATCTCCAGCCATATTTCGCATCTGCGAGCCATACGCCACACCCGCGTCTCTCGCACCTGCGGCCCTTATTGTGCAGGTACGATCGCACCAGACACCAGATGCTTCAGCCCTTCCTCAAACTCCAAATTCGATCCATTAACCACCCGGAATCCACCCGAGGCCCTCGGGACCCCGTCCAATCACACCAACCTATTTCAAAAATAATGCGGACCTGCTCGAGGCCTCAAATTACCTCAAATAACTTCGAAACAATGGATCGCAACTCAATTGAATCTTTATAAACTTGGAATTTCCAACTTTTACGTTCGATGCTGAAACCTATCAAATCACGTCCGATTGACCCCAAATTTTGCACACAAGTCACATTCAACATTTCGGACCTACCACAACTTCTGGAATCGGAATTCGACCCCGATATCAAAATTTCCACTTCCGGTCGGACTTCTTAAAACCTTCAAATTTCTAACTTTAGCCAAATGACTCTGAAATGACTTACGGACCTCCGAATTTACTTTCGATTGCGCTCCCAACACCAGAATCACCATACGGAGCTATTTCCTGACTTGGAATCCCACATGGACATCAATAACACTGAAATGCACTTCAACCCAGACTTATGAATTTCTTCTAAAATGCTAACTTCTACAATATGTGCTGAAACGCTCCAGGGTCATCCAAAACCCGATCCAAACATACGCCCAAGTCTGAAATCATCATACAAACCTGCTGGAACCTTCAAATCCTGATTCCGAGGTCGTTTACTCAAAAATCCAATCTTAATCAATTCTTCCAACTTAAGGCTTCAAAAATGAGAATTTTCTTTCCAAATTGACTCCGAACTTCCGAAATTTAATTCCGACCACACCTATAAGTCATAATACCTGAAATGAAGTTGCTTGTGGCCTTAAACTGCCAAACGACGCGCTAGAGCTCAAAATGACCGGCCGGGTCGTTACATTCTCTCCCACTTAAACATACGTTCGTCCTGGAACGTGCTAAGAACTGCTCTGGAGTTATCTGAAATCACCGTTTAACACTTCGTGCACCTACCTGTGCTGCCATCACTCAGCTGAGCGCATTAGCTCGATAATATCCGAAGATATCTTCTTTATCCATACAATAAGCTCAGAACCTAGTTCCAACACCCGAAATCCTCTGCCAGACCTGTTTCCAATATATGAACACCGAATTAATCACTACAATAGGTACCAGAATATTATTGCATGCCTCCGCTGAATTAGCACCATACACAGCATAACTCATCATTTAACCATAACGACATTCCCTAACCTTAATAGCAAAAATTCCATGAATCTGATACTACCAATGCACCTCATGACTTATATATAGGTCCTACTATAACGCTTACGATACCACTGCAACGGAGGAGATGTGTAGAAATTTATAACCAACTGCAGAGTCAATGAATCATTGAGTCCCTCCTCTTGACTAGAATCATCACCTCATTACTTACCAAATAATGGTATTTGTCCTTTAATATACTTCACATAATCTTATCGTATTGATCCCTGACCCAATAATCTCGTCTCCCCCAGTATGAACTGCTCAGACCACAAGTCACCCCTGACATGAGCAACAGTCTCACATGATGCCACAACGTGCCAATAGGCCACAACTCGAACATGATACATAAAGAAATGACTCAGGAAGGGACTACTCAACTCACGCAACTAATATGGACCTTCCTCAGAAAATAGGAAGCAAAACCCAAGAAAATAAATATGGGGAACCTTACTCAACATCACATTATTGCGGCGTGCAACCCGATCCAAATAACATACTCGTGGTGGCATGCCACTCAATCCACAAATAAAATTTACATAAGGATATACACACCGAGCTAAATTGTTCATTACCACAAAATATCGAATATCAGTCACAAGTGCATAATTCCATCATGGGTAGACTGATAGAGCCATACGCTACAAAACTCAAGCACAACTCAGGTGCGGTATATATACTCTGAATCTCAAGAGCTATCCTGCTCACACATCATCATCACTACGCGGAATCTCAACACATAAGAAATTATCAAGCCGTCTTCACAACTCAAACGGCACAACAAAATATTACCTTAAATGAATGAAGATGGAACAACATCTGATGTTCTTATATCCCTCCGAGAGAAGCGTCATACTGAAACGAATACCTTTGACTCACATGGATCCCATAATCATATTTAAATCCATTCAAAACCTTCAAGTCGATTCCGCTCGCACCGACCTAGGCTAATAGCCTTACCTGGGTCCATAATAACCTATTTTTTCTCATAAAACGCAAGAACAACTATCATAGCCGGAGAAAAACCCCTACATCCGCAACCAAATGAACCAAGCGCCCTCCAGGCATAAACTCTCAAATAAACAATATTATACTTCTTTATACTTTGTCTGAATATTCAATCAATTAGGTGACTACATGTCACACCCATACGATCTTCCCGTGGTCACGCTCCCACGACCTTCCACACAAGGTAAGAAGTCTGCACATCCACACCACTGATCACACTAATGCTGTAAAGCCAACCAAGAAACCTGCAACCAGAAGGCAAAGCCTCTTATACCACCACGATCTCAGGTGATGCTGAAGACGATACTAGCTTACTCTAAAAATCCAAATCCCTTTCCTTGCTCATCCGAGTTCGTGACATCCTTGTCAAAACCAAACCGCAACCTTGATCCTTACCTCAAATTCCATACTGCTCATTGCACCTAACATGCCAATATGAGATAGCACAAGAATTCCATCATAACTCCTGAACCACTATTAGGGCGAACACTTTATCACATGGAAACCTTTTACTTAACTCAATTTAAGAGAACCATAACGACACACGAGTGAATTCTCGTAATCACAAAACATGCAAATCCTCAGGTAATATTCTATGCCACCATAATCCTTCCGGGATCCGCCTACCCACGTCAGGCCATGACACTTGAATGCTTCCAAATAAAATCAATTACAGCGGCCATCGGACACTCGCACGCACCGTCACCAATCATATGCATAACTAATCATGCTGAATGAACTGATCAATGCCACCAATATGCAAATTCCACCATGGCTAACCATCTACCTTTTCCAAATTTCCATTACTCGCGTCATTCCCAATTCCACTTCTGCAGGATATAACTGATTCACCCATATACCTCCAACTGAAACTGATACGACACTTAGCCGTGCACTCAACTTGTCAACAACAGACTTCCCCCACTTTGCTCAAGCCATAGATCAAGATGAACAATAACTCACAATGCCCATTCGCTAACACCGCCACAATACCACACTGAGATTCAATTAAGCCTTTCATAAGCTCATATAACACGACCCATCTTATACCTTAGTCCAATTCGCACTCACCTTAGGGATGATGATAACTCTAAGTCAACATATAGCAACTCAATTCGCACTCACTTCGAGTGATTCTATACCACGAGACTACTTTGTCTCCAGACCCATGAAACGTTTCATGCTCTCCTTGCATGCATATTCACATCTTCGATTGGCATACCCATTCTGATAACCAATCTATGAACCCGAAGTCATTTCTCCCTTCTATGAACCCAAATGCTACTCTGCACATCGAAGATAACGTAGAACACTCCAACCACTTTTCTCTTTCCCATAATTCCGTTGCAAAGGCTCGATTCTTAATCATAATATGGGCTTGAAATCCTTAGACACCACATTATGACCTTCGAATTTACTAGGAACATTGTTGAGAGTCACCCACTCTGGATGGGTCCAGAGAATAATCCACTCCACGGCTTCGCTGGCACCTGAACACCCATCTTGAATAAGCACCCGACTGAATCACTTTCCTTGCAAATTACCTCTGTACTAAGCCTAAATCCCGAATCTTTCCAAAGCCTAAACCTAGATCAATAAGGCCAACCTTTGCACACATTTAGCACATCCTATGCTCAATTACCACTCATGTCTTCTTCCCTTAGTTGTGATAACCCACTAATAAGCCGATAACCAGAATTTTTGCCAGTAAACCCAATCGTAGGCGGTGGGACTCTCCTACTTAGCTTGAACCTACTATTACACAACTCTGGAACCCACCAAGATTCTTTCTTCATTGCTGACATGATTTTTGCACCACCAACTCGTCAAACTCCTCGAAATCCTTCTGTTAGCATTTCATGAACACTCCGAATCTCTAGCATCATTTGCATATTCAATCTCTTACTGGATAGCCGGTGAACCCTTCGTAGAAGCTTCTTCAACACCACGCGACCGCTAGCTTGTTCACAGAAGATAACCCACCTGCAAAAATTACCAACTGACATCTTCCAACGACGCTGCAATGCACAATCTTCACGACATCAATACCCCATCCTAAGCCCGTTCTCATTCACCATCTTTACCAGTCCGTCCGCTCCTTATGAACATCTACTAAATGTGCGACCATATCTTCCAATTCAACATTGTATTGCATCCTTCTTCATATTAAACAACTCCTTTATGTTGTATCCATCCTCCTGTCTTAGTATCCAACATTTTAATTTAAGCCCGTAGACCCAATCACTGTCCACTAAAATTCTCAAATCACTCCAAACTTCTCCTCAAGATATGCATCTATCTTACCACAGAACTCATATGCTATGCTGCCGCTCTCCCACTTTGGTCAAACTCCCCCTCTAAGAAACTGCTCGACTCCGCTTCTTACACCTGGCCTTCTAGAAATTTACCCGCCACCAGACATTTCTCACATGTCCTTCCTCATCTTTTCTGCTCAGCTGGAGTCGTACATCAATATCCATGTCCGCAGCATTCGAACCGATAGATCACTACCAACCTCACCCCTTTCCGAAGATCCCCCCCTCTCGGGCCATCAACGTTAGAAATACCTATTCAATCCTGAACCACCGCACACCGGGATCTCCGATAGCCTATCCTTCAATACTACTTCACAATACTCTGACCCAATGCAACCGAAGAAACCATAACACCGTCGAACTTAACACACTCTATTCAGTCAAAGACAACGATTCCACATCACAGATGAAAATTCCACCTCACTTGAAACTATCAAGTCTTATTACTCTATCAACCCAAACTTGAACATTTATAGTCCAATTGCCTTTCCTCTGCTGGAAATAAAATACTGAAATCTCGGAGTCACGCTCTGAGAAGACCTCATTTCAAGTCATTCATTTCCCCGACATATGGGCAAGCATCCTACCATCATATCAACACCGTGCGAAAACTAATCATAAGCATCATAACAACCTGAGCATAGCCTCAAAGCTCTAACAAATACAACTACCGGGCTGAAACAACATAATATTCTTCCGCAGAGCAACGACAAATAGACCCAACCAACTGTGCATGGAAAAGCATCACGCACCATATCTGTAGTACCATTAAGATTCATCAAATTCACGATTCATGCAAGCGCCTCACGTCGCGTAAGATTGAGTAAGAAGAAACATAGGCATAAGCCTCAAGGAAATCAAATCGCACGATGAGGAATAAAGAAGGGAAGTGCTCCTAACAGTCTTGTAGCCTCTCGAAGATAAGTATAGAGGTCTCCGTACCGATCCGCAAGACTTTACTAGACTTGCTCATGACACATGAGACCTAAGGGAACCTAGTGCTTTGATACCACGATTTCACGACCCAAACATCCATTAAGGTCGTGATGGTGCCGGACACCACTGTCAGGCAAGCCAACACTCAACCGTTAATTAAATTCCTATGTTAGTATTTTGAAATCGTTACTTTTTATTTCATTATATAATAATCAATAAAATTTACTGAGTAACTAACGCTGTTTTAAAAATTCAATTAGCAAATACATCCCAAAATCATCCCAGAACCCAGTGTCACAAGTGCATGAGCAATTTCTAAGAAATAAATGTAATACAATAACTGTCCGGAATACAAATTGGACAGGAAAAAAAATACAATACTCTGAAGGGGACTCTGCTGGCTGCGGGCCGTCTCGAGGGAAGAAACTCACCTAAGTCCCCATATCAACCATACCTGTGCGCCAAGCTGGGCCACTAAATGTGCATGTGCAACAAAAATGCACAGTAAGTGTAGTATGAGTACGAAGACAACGTGTACTCAGTAAGTATCCCGTCGAACCTCGAAGAGGTAGTGACGAGAGGTCGACTTTGGAACTCACTAGGGCCAAACAATAGAGTTAAATGTAAGGCTAAGCATGAATGGAAAATATGAACAAGTAATAAAGACAGGGAAAGCCAAGTATCCTCACAAGTACCTTTATATGTCAAGTTCCTATCGTACAAGTTACTAATTCCTTTTCCAGGGTATTTAACGGTTAAACAACCACAAAGAAATACCAATCAATTAACATGCGCATAACATGTCATGAGCGTACAGCCGATACAACGAAATAATAAATGTGCACTGCCTAAGGGTCGAACGGCACGAACCATAGATGCATCTATTACCCCTGCTCGCGAATCGTACATGCGACGCGGTCAAAATAAATAATAAAGTTACCCAGCTCGCGAATTATACATGCGACTCAGGTACTCATATAAAATAATAGAGTTACCCCGCTCACGAATTATACATGCGACTCAGGTACTCATATATACACATATTCAACAGAAAATCAGAGGATTATGTGGGGATATTCTTCCAAGGGAAAACCAATAAATTAAATAATGATAGGTGACCTTCTTAGATATCAATTTAAATAATTCAATGATGCCAAGAAATTCTAAATTTATCATTAAGATTACAAGATATGCACGTAGAGCATGCTTGTGGATCCTAACCCCCTCCCTCCCCCCTCCTGGCATAAATATAATAGTAGCTACGCACGGACTCTCGTCACCTCGTGCGTACGTAGCCCTCACAAATAGTAGCACATATTTAATTATTTTACCTATGGGGACAATTCCCTCTTACAAGGTTAGAAAGGATACTTACCTCGCTCCGAAGATTCATAACCGGCTTCCAAGCCCTTCCGATGACTCAAATTGATGCACAACGCCCAAAACTATCCAAATAAAGGGAAAACCAATGAAAATATACTCTAATACTTATAACAATTCAAATTATATAACTCAACTCCGCTCGGAAAGTCGATAATATCACCCTCGGGCCCACGTGCCCGGATTCCGAAACTTTTTTAAAGATAAAGATTACCCATAACTTTACGAACCCAAATATACAATACTCTTTCAATTTCATGCTCAAATTCGTGGTAAAACCCAAAAATACAAATTCTAGGTCTTTCTTCAGAAATCTCAAATTTCCACAAATTTTCATTTCTAATCCATGTATAATCCAAGTATATAACCCAAAATGGGAAGAAATCACTTACCTTATGGAAGATGCCGAAAACGCCACTCCAAAATTGCTCCAAAAGCGCCTTCCATGGAAGAAATGAAGTGCAAATGAGCCAAGACCTCGGTTTAAAATAACACACTGCCCAGCCCCGACCTTCGCACCTGCGGCCTCCAACCTCGCACCTGAGCGCCCGTAGGTGCGCCCGAGCACCCGCACCTGCGGCTTCCCTAGCTCCAGCCAAATCTCGCATCTTCTCACACCTGTGGCCCTTATTGCGCAGGTGCGATCGCACCAGACGCTAGATGCTTCAGCCCTTCGTCAAACTCCAAATTCGATCCGTTAACCACCCGGAATCCACCTGAGGCCCCCGGGACCCTGTCCAATCACACCAACCTATTTCAAAACATAATGTGGACCTGATCGAGGCCTCAAATCACCTCAAATAACATCGAAACAATGGATCGCAACTCAGTTGAATCTTTATAAACTTGGAATTTCCAACTATTACGTTCGATGCCGAAACCTATCAAATCATGTCCGATTGACCTCAAATTTTGCACACAAGTCACATTCAACATTACAGACCTACCACAACTTCCGAAATCGGAATTCTACCCCGATATCAAAATTTTCACTTCCGGTCGGACTTCTTAAAAACTTCAAATTTCTAACTTTAGCCAAATGACTCTGAAACGACCTACGGACCTCCAAATTTACTTCCGATCGCGCTCCCAACACCAGAATCACCATACAGAGCTATTCCCTGACTCGGAATCCCACACAGACATCAATAACACTGAAATGCACTTCAACCCAGACTTATAAAATTTCTTCTAAAATGCTAACTTCTACAGTATGCAGCGAAACGCTCCCGGGTCATCCAAAACCCGATTCAAATATACGACCAAGTCCGAAATCATCATACGAACCTGCTGAAACCTTCAAATCCTGATTCCGAGGTCGTTTACTCAAAAATCTAATCTTAGCCAATCCTTCCAACTTAGGGCTTCCGAAATGAGAATTTTCTTTCCAAATTGACTCCGAATTTCTCGAAATTCAATTCCGACCACGCCTACAAGTCATAATACCTGAAATGAAGTTGCTCATGGCCTTAAACTGCCAAACGACGCGCTAGAGCTCAAAACGACCGGTCGGGTCGTTACGTACATGGGTGGATGTAGAGGATGATCACCGGGTTCATCTGAACTCACTACTTTCGTCGTGTAACATAATTTTGTAAAAAATTATAAAAACTGTAATAAATAGTAGGTCTGAAACCATAACTTTAAAAATACAACGGGTTTAATACTAAAAATTTTAAAGTTAAACCCACATAATTTAAATTATGGATCTGCATCTAACTATATAGGGTAGATTTTGAAAATCTGCGTTTGATGGGTAAATGGTCCCAACTCCGAAGCAAGCAAGTATCGATTCAGTAATAGAGGGCCTTAGGATATGGTGAACAAAGAAAGAGACAATTGATCCCAGCTGTGATTCAATTCCTCTTACTCCACAACGCATATCTGTTTTTCTTTTGTCATTTTGTCGACTATGGTTTTTTCTTTCTTGCGTTTAGTCAATTCATATTCCTATTGTTACTATAGTGTTGGTCCATTTCCTTGCATTTGTTTTTATCAATTTCATAAATTCGGGTGTTGCTTATATGCTGCTGCTCTTCATATAGATAAGATCATAATACCTTTAAAAAGGAAATGAATGAAACAACAATGTGTATCAACTTTTAATATTGTTCTTTCTTGTCCAAACGGAAAAGAAAAAAGATCATGTTTCACACAATTTCAGAAGAAATTTCAGTTGAATAATGTGATCATCATGTTAGAATGAAAAATAAAAAGGAAAAGTAAGAAAAAAAGAAAGAAATGAATTATCTATTGGATAAGTTAGGAGGGAGTAAAAAAGGTGGGAAATATACTTAAAATTGTGCTTCATTCTCCTGCATGTTTACTTTTCCTCCACTTTCACCATGCACTTCTAATACTTTTTTCTCTTTTGAATCAATTGGGTAAAGTAAAGGAAAATAAAAGAAGAAAAGTGAAAAGGGAAAAAGAGACAAAGGAAGGTAAAATACAAGTTTCCAAACTTTAGGTACCAATTGAGTGAAATGAAGGGAGAGAAAATTAAAGGTCGAACACTTTAAACTTTGGATAAAAATTGGCTGAAGCAAAGGACTAAAAAAAAAAAAAAATGAAGAAGAAAACAAACAAATGTAGAACTGTCTAAGCTTTGGGTAAAATTGGATAAGAATGAAAGAAGCAAAGCATATACTATACAATTCTCTAACCATATACTATAATATTAGTTTAGGTGAACAGTAAAATTGTTTTGGGATTCAAATTTTAGCTTTTCCCAATACTCAGCATATTTTAAAGAAATCACTTTTCAAAATATACCTTAATTTTCCATTAAGGAACAATGTGATCGGTGTGTCGTAACCGTATATAAGCTGTCTTATTTTTGTTGGTCAAATCAAGAAAGTAGAATTAACCCAAATAGCTATCATTTAATCTTTTAAATTAAAAATAACTGGCGAGTTTATAATATATATATAATTCATGTATAATATATACATACGTGTATGTAATTAATATATAATCAATATATACCGATTAAAATAAATAAATATTAAATTTGACTGACTATTTGAATAAGAATGCCATCAAGAAACTCAGACTTTGGAGCAACAATCAGTGATCCATTTTATATTTCCATTCTTTTCTTTGATTTCATATTTCACTTTCAAACACGAAAAAAGAAAAATAATTCCACGCAAACGTGTTTTCCTTCTTAAGTAAACTTTGGTTCCATATAGACTTTAGACATTGGCAGAGCCTTAATTTTCCACTTCTATACTATTTAGACTTTTTATTTTGCATATTCCATGCGTACTATGACTCTCTTTATCTGAGACGAAACAGCATTTTCCCCCATTCCACAAATTTCAAAGTTCAACTCTATTATTATATCTATTAAACAATATTTTTGTATTAACTTTATATTTTATTTTACTATATTAATATAACTCGTATTAGAACTCGTGCGATGCACGGTAACTATTAAACGAATTTAATTATAATAAATTATTTTATTTGTTTGAATATATTAAATCTAATTATTTCAATTAAGTTGCATAATCAAGCATTATAAATTCAATTATATTTAATAATAACACATTTATTTATGTTCGCTTCTAATTGCAAAGTCAATCATTTTGTAATTTTAGTTAAGCAAACCATTCTTCTAAGTTCTAACCATACGCCATACTGCAAGCAACATAACCCAATTAACCTCATTTTTTTTCATTTTTATTAATTAAATCAGAGAGATTTTATTTTCTAATCGTGTAAGGGCGTAGAGACTTTGATAGGGACTTTCAATTTTCTTCTTTTCAAGACAATATCTTTCTCTACTACTCATTTGACTGCAAAGAGTATGCCAAACGTATAAATTAGGATTAATAGCTTTCAATTTAGTGGATGGATTACATTATTAAATAATTCCTATTTTTAAAGTTTTGGAATTCTATAAAAAAATATGCATCTTAGTAATTTTTTCGCTTTACACACATTCAGGAACTATATAGAAGAAAATTCACTCATGCTTAGTCTTAAATCTCTATGGCATAGTATGTAAAATAATATTTAGCGCTTTATCATTTCCTTTGTTGGCAGACAATAAAAATTCTTTTGCTAGTTTATATAATAGTGGACTCATATGATTTAACTGATTACCAAGTATGATGTGGTATTTAAGTTTCATATAGAAAAATATAGAACACTTCATCTATTTCAAACATCTTCCAGTAATAATGAGGATAATTAATTAAATTTCTAAATATGGATTAGAATAAATAATACCATTGGAAAAAAAATTATGCTGAACTTCATTAAATTCAATAGGTAGTCCAAATATCTTTATTTGTGATCTCCTCATTCTAGTGCAACGGCATCCGTAAATCAATATCTAGATTTATTTAAGTTTAAAATTAAAGGTAAATCAAAATTTTACCTAATCTTTTTCTTATTCTTGTGATGAAAGACTTGTAAAATTGGTATATTTTTTGTGACTTTAATTATATAAATTTACATATTAGTGATCATATATTATAGCAAGTCTCATTGATCATATATTATTACGTCATAATGATTTTTTCTTTTAGTTATTATTGGACTTTTAGTCTATCACATGTTTCGAAAAGAAATTTTTTCTTTTACTTTTACGATAGTGTCAATAGAATATTTCATACATTTTTCTCCTATCTATAGTTACTCAAAGTATTAATTTAAATTTTTTGAAGAACGTTTGTTCAAAAGGAAAAGACATTTGCATGGATTGTATTTAAAGCAATAATATAGAAGATAGAACATGTTACTATGATATAAAATTTATATTATATTAACTATCAATTCTGCCAAGGTTTAATACTATTTTCTTATTTATGCTTGCTTTATTTCCTCATTTTGAAGATAAAAAATATAGATTTGTCTGAGATCTATTTAGTTTATGTATAGGATTCATCCAATTATTTTCATTAGATATATTTCTATTTATAATTTTTTATTATTGATGTTGTCCTAAAATTGCCAAGTGGCTTCATTTTAGCTTGCCTCTTGGATTAACCGCATGCTTCATTACCCTCCTTTTAATATAACTAGTCTTAGGGTCACTTTGCACATGTACCTCATTCAAAGTTCTAAATATTAGGAGTTTCTATATAACTCAAATAAGGAAAGATTTAATAGCTAAAATTTTAGATAATTTGAAATTCCAAAATATTAAGAAAATAACTAAATTACAAACTTGTCCAATGTGAAATCGATTTTTAAAGAGTAAAAAAAGCGAATGACATTTCGCTAAGGGTCTTCGTGTTTTTAATGTAATATAGATATAGATATATATTTAATTATTAATCTTGTCCTAAAATTGCCAAGTGGCTTCATTTTAGCTCGCCTCTTGGCTTAACCACATGCTTGAATACCCTCCTTTTAATATAACTAGTATTAGTACTCGCGCGATGCGCAAACACAAATCATATCAAATTGTGATGTATGTTGTTTGAATCATGTGTAAATAATATTAAAATATAAACCTCTAAGATAAAAATTATATATTCATTAGATATTTAGTAAGAAGCACGATATGAAATTATTGTTCAAATATCGTAGTCAACAACCTATTTTTTTCTATATTTGTAGCAACCTAACCCCTTGATTTTAGTACTTGTATTTCGTTTCGCTATCAATATTAAAGAATACTAAACATATCATGTTGCGATCTGTCTTTTTTTAGCACAATAGATCATATTCAAAATTTATTATCACTTTATTTTTATCTAAAAGTCAAATAAATCTTATTCATCACATCATTTTTACGCAAATTCGATTTTCTTTTTGTTCTTTACTTATAGTTAATATATTATTTATTTTTTAATATTATTATACTACCATATAATCTTTTATTAGCTTAATAATTAATTTAACACCTTGCTTATTATTCTGAAGGTTCAACCCACACTCGCCTGACCATTCGAATGGAATATCCTTTTTGCTCAATATGTTTCTTAATAGTGGTTCACAGTCGCTTACAGAATCATCAAATTGCTTCACGTCAACAAAAAAAAATCTCCTTTCAAACCTTCACAACACTGATAACAAAATGCGATTCACGAAGGACTCATAATTATATACCCGAATTAACGTGTCTCATTTAACGCCACCCAGGCGGGCACATACCTCGTAGGTCAAAGCTCAATAATTATAACACGAATTTGGAAAATCATGCACAGTTAATTAATTAATTTCCTTGTTTACTTATTTATTTGTTTACTTATTATTAGTATTACTTTTATTATTATTTATTCATCTATTATTATGATTATTATCATTATTATTTTTTACGTAAATTGTTGAATAAGCCTAACAGGTATGACTCCCTACCAGTACTATAGTAAAATTTTGATTCACACGGGAGAATTTAAACACAAGAATTTCCACTGCGGCTCGTAGCCCGGTTTAAACATACCAAATCATATCAAAACGCGAGGATCTCGTCCTCAATTTCTGAATCACAAGTACTATGCATATCGCCACTCAAAACCTTCCATTTTCTTCTTTTAAATATTATCCGTTAAATTAAATTACAACACATAATGGTAAACATAGCATCTCCATTGAATTTCTCAATACTAGTGTTCTCACAAGTAAATTTTTGAGTTACGAAGCTCACCCGAGAGTAGAGCATATTAGAAGAACTTTATTAGTTACGTATAACCGTATTTAGTTCAGGAAATCATCAATTTATAATAATTAGAGATTGTTCTTGTAATGACACCATTTAATGTAACGACCTCAGTCCTACCATAGAAAATATACCAACAGGCTGGGTCTCCATCTCTAGGAGTCTGACCTCCACCTTCGACATGTAAGTTGAGTTGTAACTGCAATGGGGAACGTAGCTTGAGTGTTCTGATGAAATATGACTCTCCTAAGTCTTGGGAAATTTTTACCACTAGCCGAAATAAAGTATCAACCTGCCTAGAATCGTCCAAAATTTTACAATCATATTTGAGTCCTTTAATGAGTCTGTGGACTTGCTTTCTGGCTAGATAAACCGAAGTAGGAGTATGACAGGCTAACTTATCAAACCTGATGGTATGTTCTAACACCGTCATATGACCTGACGTAACTGCTCAAACCTTATGCACCACGCATTATGGAGGGTCCGAGAAACAAATTCTTTCAAAAGCATTTATGAGAACGAAGTCAAATAGTTGATGTTGCACTGGCTGGTCGTCCTCTTCGTAGGCTTGCCTCAACCACCGGTGACCAATTTCTCCTTTACCATGTTGACTCAACACCACTGAGCTATCCCACTTATTCATGTACTCTTCGTTATTCTTTTGGGGTAACTCTCATCCCTATTGACACACAATGATCACAAAAGTAGAGCTCTATATAGATAAATCTTAGCACGAACCATATAGTCTAGAAGCTTATAAACCATTGTACTCCCTCTGAAGCACCCCAAAATTCGCAACCGTGACTTCCACGCTGGGTAGACCTTCTGTAGATTTAAAGTTGCCTATATGACTCCTTTGACACTGAGGTATAGGGTTATTAAGGAGGCAGACATACCGCAAGTCCCAGCTTTATCTCTTATAAAATCTCAGGTCTTATACCTTTCAAGCCAAAATCGATATAACACATGACCCCACAATCTATTCCTTGACAGTGGACTTCCCCACTTGGAACGAAGTCATAGGTCACAATGCCTGATAATCCACAATGTTAAACTTCACAGCTCATATAAATCAACCCCGTTGCTTTCAACTATTCCCTTGTTTTGCAATACTGGAGTAGCTATAAATCCTTCTGGAATCTGTATTAGTCCTATATGTACCGACTGAGCTAGAACCTCCGCGTCTAGATCCATTTGAGACTGTAGAATAGGTGCTGATGTTCGAGATTTAGAATGAGCTCTGCTTCTGTCTCTTCTCCTAATTGTGGCGGTCATTGGGGCTTCATCTCTTGTCAGGTTGTAGACGCTTTGCGTGTTGTCGAGATTTTGTGCGAGGACAACAATAGACAAGTTCAATCATCAGTGGTATAATAAATTCGCACGATAGAGTAGAATAAAATGGAGTTGTTTCCTAACTCAATAGCCTCCGAAAGATAAGTACAGACGTTTACGTACCGATCCTTCAGACTCTACCAAGTTTGTTCGTGAATTGTGAGACCTAAGCAACCTAGTGCTCTGATACCAACTTGTCACGACCCAAATTCCCAACCTTAGAGGTCGTGATGGCGCCTAACACCACACGTGCTAGGCAAGCCAATGTTAGAACTCGAATAATTTATTTCCTTAATTTATTACTTAAGCACAAATAAATAACTTCCAAAGGAACTTAATTAAAATAATTCCCAACAACAATAAAATAAAATAATAATAATAACCAACTAATTAAGACGAATCACGAACTAATTATATAAATAACTCTAAGACTACCTCAGGTTCTGGTGTCACAATCCACGAACTACTAAATAATACTACAAATAATGGCCGAAAGAAATAGTGTAACTGTTTTAAATATAATAAAACAGTGTAAATAATAATAGGAGAAGACTCTCGGAATCTACGAACGCCGGCAGATGTACCTCGTGTCTCCAAATGAATCGGTTGGTCATCCTGGAATCCTCTACTGCTGACTAGTACCTGGATCTGTGCAAAAGAGCACAGAGTGTAGTATCAGTACAACTGACCCCATGTACTGAGTAAGTGTCGAGCCTAACCTCGGCGAAGTAGTGACGAGGCTAGGCGGGGCTTTAACAATAAACATGTGATATTAATATATATATATATATATATATATCTATATATATGTATATACGATAACACAATAAAACAATTCTACACGAACAAGAAAATATATCTGAGACAATAATTATAAAACAGGAAGGAAATCTAAACACATCAATTCAAATACGACAACAATAATAAAGTAACACAACCGCCTCTTTCAGGCCTCAGCTATAGCCAATCCTCAAAAATTTTCAAGTTTTCAAACTTTAACTTTGAATAAAAGTAGTGCCAAAATATGAAAATAGTAATATAAAATAGAAAGTTTCAAATCTTTATTTTTCAACGAAAAATCAGTAAAAATACATATGTCCTCCCTTATCTCTCCTTGTTGCGGCGTGCAACCCGCTCCCACCTGTCCTCCCTTATTGCTCCTCCCTAAATATATCACCCTTATTGCTCCTGTTGCGGCGTGCAACCCGATTCCACCTGTCTACCCTTATCACTCCTTGGTGCGGCGTGCAACCCGCTCCCACCAGACATATCATATCAATTTATTCATAAAGAATTTCACAATTCAGGCCAAGCCTTTCACAATACTGTTATTTCCTTAATTTCAAACAGAGAATCATATAGCTCGTAAGCTTTAACCAATATCATTTCACAATAAAACCAACCAGAATATAAGT
>ML366790.1:0-5000 GCA_005239505.1 Nicotiana paniculata
TAAGATAAAAATTTAACATATTAAGATTAGATATAACCTTAATATTTATAGCAAAAATAGTATTGAATTTGGGTGTGGTCAAAAAATAGTTGTTCACAGAGCTCTGCGTGGCTAACCATCTTGGCAAGGTTTGAAAAGCTGAGATATTCCAACTTCCCTAAAGTTATAGTTGGAAGAAAAGTCAGAAATGAAAAGCCAATAAAGGCAAGATAAAGTTGGAAAGTTTAAGTCCCACACGACAAACAGTCGCAGCAGAATTTGAGGGGCCAAAACTTCCCCCCGATACTCTGGAAATCCAAAAGAAAAAGCAAGTGAAAGGCTTACAAAGGAAAAATAAAATGTTGGGTTCCACGTGACCGATCGCCATGGTAAAATCTGGAAAGTCAAGGTCCCCGGGTTTAAAAATAAAACCCCATCCCCAGCAAGCAAGCAAGCGGTTGAGATCTTTGTCAAAGGGGTCGAGATCAAGCAGTTGAAATAATCGAGGCCGCAAAACCAACCACCATTTCAAACTAACAAATTTTTCTTTGTTTGAAAAAAGGAAACAAGTGCAGCTCGAAAGCAACTGTGCAACAAGCAGGTGCGACCAAAAGAAATTGTGCAAGGGTTAGAAGGAGCTCTGCAGCATTGACTCCAAAAAAGGGAAGTTTCCTCCTAAAAATCCTTTCCCGCATGCATGAAAAGAGAATAAATAAAATAAAATAAAATAAAAAAAAGAGAATAAAGAAAAGAAAAAGAAAAAAAGAAAAGAAGAAGAAATGAAGTTGAAAATGATGCAACCCTAAAATAGCATAGGGTCCTAAATCCCTAGCCAAACCTTTTCCAACCAAGGTATCCCAGTCCTCGGTTGATGCCAACATAGGGTCCCGCTCCCAACCAGACATCGGCATAACCTGGTGATCTTCTTGAAAACAACATAACATGTTGATCATTTCCAGACACTGGCATAACCCAGTGATCTCTTCCCCGGACAACTGCATAACCTGTTGACCTTTCCAGACATCGGCATAACCTGGTGATATTTCTAACAACAGCATAACCTGTTGATCATCTCTTGACACTGGCATAACCCAGTGATCTCTTTTCCCCAGGCAACAGCATAACCTGTTGACCTTTCCAGACACCGGCATAACCTGGTGATATTTTCCTAAACAACAGCATAACCTGTCGATCATTTCCAGACACTGGCATAACCTAGTGATCTTTTCTTCCAGGCAACAGCATAACCTGTTGACCTTTCCAGACACCGGCATAACCTGGTGATCTTCCTGACAACATCATAACCTGTTGATCATTTCCAGGCACTGGCATAATCCAGTGATCTCTTCTCCCAGACAATAGCATAACCTGTTGACCTTTCCAAGACACCAGCATAACCTGGTGATCTTTTCCTGACAACAGCATTGATCATTTCTTACACTGGCATAACCCAGTGATCTCTGTTTCAGGCAACAACATAACATGTTGACCCTTCCAGACACCAGCATAACCTGGTGATCTTTTCTTTTCCTGACAATGGCATAACCCGTTGATCACTTCTTTGACACTAGCATAACCCAGTAATCTCCTTTTCCCCAAGCAGCAGCATAACATGTTGACCTTTCCAAGACACCAGCATAACCTGGTGATCTTTTCCTGAAAACAGCATAACCTGTTGATCATTTCTTGACACTGGCATAACCCAGTGATCTCTGTTTCAGGCAACAACATAACCTGTTGACCCTTCAAAACACCAGCATAACCTGGTGATCTTTTCTTTTCTTGACAATGGCATAACCCGTTGATCACTTCTTTGACAAATGCATAACCCAAAGACCTCTTTTTCGGGCAACAATATAACCTGTTGACCTTTCCAGACACTAGCATAACCTAGTGATCTCTTTCTTAACAACGGCATAACCCGTTGATCCTCCCCCCAGACACCGGCACAACCCGGTGATCTTCTCTCAATGACAGCATAACCTGTCGATTTTCTTCACAGGGTCTCCAACCATAGTTGATTTTACTATGGGCATAGGGTATCCACTCCCTAGTCTACAATAACGTCGGGTACACTGTTCCCGGCTTTTTCATTATTTTCAATAATAAAGTAGTATAGTTTTCCTTTCAATAACTCACGAAATTTTCCTAGTAAAACTGGGGCAGAAAATTTTGTTCGTTCACTCTTGATTATGCAGATAACATTTTTAGGACATTGGACTCGGGACAACCAAAAGAAGAAGTTTCGATCCAAAAATAACAGAACAAAAGAGAAATCTTAACTCAAAAGTACAGACACGGAGAAGATATGGACTATTCAGGACGAGATTGAAGTCATCCGTTCGGTATATCCTGCCTTGATCCGAAAAACAAAGAGATGAAACCAACACATGCGGCTAAACAAGCATCAAGATCCAGGTCAGAGTCGGCAAAAGATCAAAACTCAAGACCAGGTCTTAGATAGGAATCTTGTAACTAGCAAATGATAGGTTTAGTTAGTCATTTGTTTTGTTTACTTTGTGTGAATAAGGAGATCAACAGCAGTGAAACCACGGCTTCCCGGTAGTCCCAGCTACCAAAACTTCCAGAACTACACTAACCTGATTCCTTTATAGCCAAGGATATGTAGGAAACCTCTGAAGCAGGGTTCGGTCAAACTTTTCAAAAACGCTTCACAATGGAACATATGAATAAGTAAAAGTCTTTTATTGCTGCTCACTTTGTCTTTGTCCAGAAACTCTTCGTGTTTCCGAACAAAGAGGGGCAGCTGTGAGCACGTGATTTTTACCTATCCTATAATCCTACAAAATCTCAATTAATTAATTGAAATCCTAATTTTTTGGATTTTAATGCTATTTGCGAATTTACTTTTTACATTGCGTAGCCATAATCCATCATTTAAATCCATAAATAGTTTAAAATGACATGATTAAGCACGTAATCTTGGTTATCATTTAAATAAATATAATTAGGCAAATTGAGTTAAGAGTTAATTACTACATTTTTTATTGGGTATTAACATAATTAGAGTCAATTAGCTAGATGTAAAATAGGCAAAATTCGGACCTGGGCTAGAATTACCCAATACCTAACTCTACACGACCCAGCAACCCAGCCTAATACCCGCTTTTCAAAAAAAAAAAAAAAAAAAAAAACTTCAACAGAAGTGCTGAAGTTATTAATTTATTTGTGAAAACTACAGCAGAAGTGCTGAAGTTATTTAGTTCAATTGTAAAAACTTCAGCACCCAATATGCTGAAGTTATTAGTTCATTTGTGAAAACTTCAGTAGAAGTGCTAAAGTTATTAGTTCATTTGTGAAAACTTCAGCAGAACTACTGAAGTTATTAGTTCATGTGTGAAAACTTCAGCAGAATTGCTGAAGTTATTAGTTCATGTGTGAAAACTTCAATAGAAGTGCTGAAGTTATTAGGTCATTTGTGAAAACTTCAGCAGAAGTGCTGAAGTTATTAATTCATTTGTGAAAACTTCAGCAGAAGTGCTGAAGTTATCAATTCATTTGTGAAAACTTCAGCAGAAGTACTGAAGTTATTTAGTTTAATTGCAAAAACTTCAGCAGAAGTGCTAAAGTTATTTAGTTCAATTGTAAAAACTTCAGCACCCAATATGCTGAAGTTATTTAGTTCATTTGTAAGACTTCAGCACCCAACATGCATAAGTTAGTTAGTTCATTTTTAAAAGACTTCAGCACCCAATATGCTGAAGTTATTTAGTTCATTTGTAAGACTTCAGCACCCAACATGCATAAGTTAGTTAGTTCATTTTTAAAAGACTTCAGCACCCAATATGCTGAAGTTTGGCCTGCCCCATACACTACCCAAACGACCCCGTTTTTAGAGTGTCAATCTCAACCATTGATCTTTCTAGATCCAACGACTGAGAACTATCCAATCCTTAAGTATATATATGTCCTAACCACAACCCCACACCCCTCATTTCACCAAAGTCTAACACCCCCATACCCCTTCTCTCTCTCATATCTCTCACCCCATGTTAACTCCGCCGGTCGGAAATCGCCTCCGGCGGCGCAGCTTCTCCAATCGACCCCAACTTTTAACCAGGCGATCACCATCGTCTCCTCTATCACCTCCCGTTTCTAGTTTCCCCAAAAACCCAATCGATTTGCTTCAATTTCAGATCTAAGAATCTGAAAACCCCAAAATTACTCCCCAGCCGATTCAAAAACAATTAATGGCTCAAACCTTCATGGGTCGATTTCTCTTGACTAGAGCAATCGATTCATGAGGGTTTGATTCATTTTCAAACCCTACCGGAGTCCGGCCAAAGTCCAGCAGCCTTCAACATTTCCGGCCAAGTCCTCAAACGGGTATCCCTCTCCCCCTTTTCTATGTGTTTCGTACTTTCTGATCAATGATGTCAAATAGGCCGTTAGTTTAATTTCTGTAAATATTATCATGAATATGTCTAAATTCATATTTGTTTGTTGTCCTTCACTATTTGTTGTGTTAAATCGATTGAGTATGATTAATTCTATCTCGTGTATTCAATTCGCGCCCTAGTTCGATTGTTTTCATTGTTTGAATCTTGACTAGTCAGTTTAGGAACTCTTCTGGATTTCATTTTAAGACCAAATCTCATGCCAACCATTCCTTTTATGTTGTTTCAGTAATGCTTTGATTCGTCTGTCCTAGCTCTTTTAGGAATAATACTAAGTTAATCTGAGCCAGTGCATGGCCATGAATTAATTTAGTTCAATTTTTAGCTCAAGGCTGCCCTAATTAGTTACGACCTCCTAAAATTCACTTGCTTAACTAGTCTAACTTACGTGGTTAGTTTCTTAAACAATTGACTAAGTCTTAAAAGAAATTTCTTGCTTAAGATAATTAATTTAGGTTTCATTAACTGAACAAATCATCAAACCTAATTTTAAGGAACCAAGTCGATTAATCTTAATTAAGTCAATTAAACTAGGATTAATTTGATAATATATATTAGCATTAATCAACTAAGGAACCTAACTAGGTTTAATTAATTAGAGTC
>ML366790.1:10000-14986 GCA_005239505.1 Nicotiana paniculata
AGTCTTTGTAATTGTCTTTATAACTTGGGAACTTCATCTCTAAAGCTGAATTTTGTAAGTTTTGTCTTTGTAACTGGGGAAATTCAGCATACGGGGCTGAAGTTCTCCAGTTATAAAAATAAAAACTTTAGCATACGGGGCTGAAGTTCCTCCAGTTACACTGGGGAACTTCAGCTCAAGTTTTGTCTTTGTAACTGGGGAACTTCAGCATACGGGGCTGAAGTTCCCCAGCTATAAAGATAAAACTTCAGCATAATGGGGCTGAAGTTTCCCAGTTTACAGAGAAAAAACTTCAACTCTAGAGCTGAAGTTCTCTAGAGCTGAAGTTTTGTCTTTGTAATTGTCTTTATAACTTGGGAACTTCAGCTCTAAAGCTGAAGTTCGTAATTGGGAAGGAAAATATTTTTCTCGTTGATTTTTTAAAAAAAAATAGCTAGTGAAGTATATATGTAAGAAACAATTAAATTCTCAAAAATATATTTGATTAAGTAGCAATAAATGTATTGTAAGCAATGAATGCTTTTCACTTTTCTACAATTATTTATTTCTACGTATGTCAAAGCAAAACAAAAGAGAAAATCACTTTTTTGCGGACAAGTCTTATGTTTTTCCTTACTCTTCCAACGTTTGATGTCGAAGCATAAAAATAAAAATTAGTAGTACTATTGTACTATCACATTAAATAAAATAATACTGTAATATTAAAAGCATCTTCATCCTTCTTCATTACCACATTCAAAATAATAAGACGTGCATAAATACTGCTAAGTACAACCAAAGCGACCACAATTGGTCGCTAAATTCCAGGAAAAATAATTTTTTTTAATAACATAGCGACTAACTTTGGTCATTTTCTTGGTTTTATTTTGATAGAAATTGCCTATGGCAGCCACACCACCTGCCAGCATACCAAATCCTATTACAACAACAACAATACTAACATAACAACAATACGAACTAACAACACAACAACAACAACAACAACAACAACATTAAAACCAATTTTAAAACCAACATTAAAACCAACAACATATAAAGTTCAATAAAACTAACACATTTAACTAACAAAACTAAGTTAACACTTATTAGAAGCCCATTCCAAAACGGACCAAAGTTCTATTGTCTAGTTCAAAGTATATAAAAGTACTCAATGACTGTTTCAATATTCTATATCATTATCATCACAGTCTGATGAATCTTCATTATCAAGACGGTAATGAGAAAGGTCATTTCGGGGTGGACGAGAAGAACGATCACGGGGAGGACAGGAGGAACTAACACGGGAAGACGGAAGAAACGCTCACGTTCAAGTTGAGGCTCTAGTGATGGCTCGCGAGACTGGGGAATCAGAAAAGATCTAGAAGCTAGGAGAGATTTAAGTTGAGCTTGCATGCCTTGGTACTGAACTTGCATGACTTGGTACTGAGCTTGCATGCCTTGGTACTGAGCTTTCATGCTAACGTACTGAGCAACTCAAAGCCTTTCACGTTCCTTGGATGTTTCTAGCTCGCTTGTGAGCTTTGCACAGTCTCCCGCATAGTGGAGAGGCTCTCCCCATCAAGTTGCTCGGCTTGCGAGGAAGTTCCTACTCCTTGCATTCCACAGTGATAGCGGCGGAACTTATTATTAGGAAGCTCGTATACCTTCCCATATTTTGCACTGCCAGCTGCTTGCATCCATAGTCTTTCTGCATCCTCCTCTGAAATATGGATTGGCTCGCCCGACTCATTAGGTGGCTGACTGTGTATGAATTCCTCCATGTAAACTGTGAAGCGATCCTATAAGAAAATATTTATTTAATTAGTATTTGAAAGATTATATTAGAGTATATTAGAATACTTAATGAAAAGATAAAACTTACATGTACAGTCGATGATAGGTCGTCGACCCACCTTTCTGGATCAGTCTCTTTCTTTTTCTTGACAATATGAGTCTCCTTGAGTAACTCATCTTGCTTCATTGGACGACCCAGCTTCTTTTCCTGAAAATTCATAATTTATAGTTAATAAATAGAATACATATACTTTAAAAATTAAAATAAATGAACTTCAGCTCAAGTTTTGTCTTTGTAACTGGGGAACCTCAGCATACGGGGCTGAAGTTCCCCAGTTACATTGGGGGACATCAGCTCTAGAGTTGAAGTTCTGTCTTTGTAACTGGGGAACTTTAGCATACGGGGCTGAAGTTCCGCAGTTATAAAGACAAAACTTCAGCATAATGGGGCTGAAGTTCCCCAGTTTTCAAAGACAAATCTTCAGCTCTAGAGCTGAAGTTTTGTCTTTGTAATTGTCTTTATAACTTGGGAACTTCATCTCTAAAGCTGAAGTTTGTAAGTTTTGTCTTTGTAACTGGGGAACTTCAGCATACGGGGCTGAAGTTCTCCAGTTATAAAAATAAAAACTTCAGCATACGGGGCTGAAGTTCCTCCAGTTACACTGGGGAACTTCAGCTCAAGTTTTGTCTTTGTAACTGGGGAACTTCAGCATACGGGGCTGAAGTTCCCCAGTTATAAAGATAAAACTTCAGCATAATGGGGCTGAAGTTCTCCAGTTTACAAAGACAAAACTTCAGCTCTAGAGTTGAAGTTCTCTAGAGCTGAAGTTTTGTCTTTGTAATTGTCTTTATAACTTGGGAACTTCAGCTCTAAAGTTGAAGTTCGTAACGTGGAAGGAAAATATTTTTCTCGTTGATTTTTATAAAAAAAATAGCTAGTGAAGTATATATGTAAGAAACAATTAAATCCTCAAAAATATATTTGATTAAGTAGCAATGAATGTATTGTAAGCAATGAATGCTTTTCACTTTTCTACAATTATTTATTTCTAAGTATGTCAAAGCAAAACAATAGAGAAAATCACTTTTTTGCGGACAAGTCTTATATTTTTCCTTACTCTTCCAACGTTTGATGTCGAAGCATAAAAATAAAAATTAGTAGTACTATTTTACTCTCACATTAAATAAAATAATACTGCAATATTAAAAGCATCTTCCTCCTTCTTCATTACCACATTCAAAATAATAAGACGTGCATAAATACTGCTAAGTACAACCAAAGCGACCACAATTGGTCGCTAAATTCCAGGAAAAGTATTTTTTTTTAATAACATAGAGACTAACTTTGGTCACTTTTCTTTGTTTTATTTTGATAGAAACTGCCTATCGCAGCCACACCACCTGCCAGCATACCAAATCCTATTACAACAACAACAATACTAACACAACAACAATACGAACTAACAACACAACAACAACAACAACATTAAAACCATTTTTAAAACCAACATTATAACCAACAACGTATAAAGTTCAATAAAACTAACACATTTAACTAACAAAACTAAGTTAACACTTATTACAAGCCCATTCCAAAATGGACCAAAGTTCTATTGTCTAGTTCAAAGTATATAAAAGTACTCAATGACTGTTTCAATATTCTATATCATTATCATCACAGTCTGATGAATCTTCNGGAGAGATTTAAGCTGAGCTTACATGCCTTGCTACTGAGCTTGCATGACTTGGTACTGAGCTTGCATGCATTGGTACTGAGCTTTCATGCTAACGTACTGAGCAACTCAAAGCCTTTCTCGTTCCTTGGATGCTTCTAGCTCGCTTGTGAGCTTTGTCACAGTCTACCGCATAGTGGAGAGGCTTTCCCCATCAAGTTGCTCGGCTTGCCAGGAAGTTCCTACTCCTTGCATTCCATAGTGATAGCGGTGGAACTTATTATTAGGAAGCCCGTATACCTTCCCATATTTTGCACCGCCAGCTTCTTGCATCCATAGTCTTTCTGCATCCTCCTCCGAAATATGGATTGGCTCGCCCGACTCATTAGGTGGCTGACTGCGTATGAATTCCTCCATGTCAACTCTNCTCTTTCTTTTTCTTGACAATATGAGTCTCATTGAATAACTCATTTTGCTTCATTGGACGACCCAGCTTCTTTTCCTGAAAATTCATAATTTATAGTTAATAAACAGAATACATGTACTTTAAAAATTAAAATAAATGAACTTCAGCTCAAGTTTTGTCTTTGTAACTGGGGAACCTCAGCATACGGGGCTGAAGTTCCCCAGTTACACTGAGGGACTTCAGCTCTAGAGCTGAAGTTCTGTCTTTGTAACTGGGGAACTTTAGCATACGGGGCTGAAGTTCCGCAGTTATAAAGACAAAACTTTACCATAATGGGGCTGAAGTTCCCCAGTTTACAAAGAAAAAACTTCAGCTCTAGAGCTGAAGTTTTGCCTTTGTAATTGTCTTTATAACTTGGGAACTTCATCTCTAAAGCTGAAGTTTGTAAGTTTTGTCTTTGTAATTGGCTTTATAACTTGGGAACTTCATCTCTAAAGCTGAAGTTTGTAAGTTTTGTCTTTGTAATTGGCTTTATAACTTGGGAACTTCATCTCTAAAGCTGAAGTTTGTAAGTTTTGTCTTTGTAATTGGCTTTATAACTTGGGAACTTCATCTCTAAAGCTGAAGTTTGTAAGTTTTGTCTTTGTAACTGGGGAACTTCAGCATACGGGGCTGAAGTTCCTCCAGTTACAGTGGGGAACTTCAGCTCAAGTTTTGTCTTTGTAACTGGGGAACTTCAGCATACGGGGCTGATGTTCTCCAGTTATAAAAATAAAAACTTCAGCATACGGGGCTGAAGTTCCTCCAGTTACAGTGGGGAACTTCAGCTCAAGTTTTGTCTTTGTAACTGGGGAACTTCAGCATACGGGGCTGAAGTTCCTCCAGTTACAGTGGGGAACTTCAGCTCAAGTTTTGTCTTTGTAATTGTCTTTATAACTTGGGAACTTCAGCTCTAAATCTTAAGTTCGTAACGTGGAAGGAAAATATTTTTCTCGTTGATTTTTAAAAAAAAAAAATAGCTAGTGAAGTATATATATGTAAGAAACAATTAAATCCTCAAAAATATATTTTATTAAGTAGCAATGAATGTATTGTAAGCAATGAATGCTTTTCACTTTTCTACAATTATTTATT
>MDKI01254138.1:0-39281 GCA_005239505.1 Nicotiana paniculata
TTCTGTCATTATGAACTTTTTGGTAAGTTGTCTATCTGTTGTGGGTGATCAGAGTTAATTTAGCATCACTGGTAGGTTAATATGGTGCGTGTTCTGTACCGGGTCAGAATTGTTGGCTCCGAATTTCTATTATTGAGAAATGTACCATTCGATTGTGATTGATTTGTTCATGTTCTGGAGTGATCTATGAGTTACCCTTCGGTGTTGCAAGAAATGGTGATTATTGGTTATATGCACATATGGTGCGGTTTATAGCTAGATTTGAGTAAGGTAAGTAATTGGGTAATGCGGGATTGAGACGTGTCGGTTATATACCTTCTGTTTCGCGTGGCATGGTATCGTCCGGTTTCCCCCGTGGTTATGTCAATGCACTTTGAGTACCTGATCGCGAATTTCGAATGGTTATTGATTTTGGGCAAGGTGTCTTGAAATATTTCAAGTGGACCAGCGGTTGGATGAGATCACGCAGTGTAGCAGAGTTATGTAGGGGTATGACCTTTGGTATTGGATTCATGTGTTTTGATTTTTACGGTGTGTGCCATGTTGTTAGCATGATATGGTGATGGTAATTGTTAATGGAAGGATAGTCCTCTCGTGTGGATCTTTTATATAATTTGATTACATTGGGAAGTTGCTGTTAAGTGCACAAGTTGCACAGGTTTTGGTTTCGAATTGTATCGATGTGTCATGTCATCAAGGTGGTCGTGATGGATGAGAAGAGGTCATTGGACCTAGAGTGAACATTTTCAGAATTTTCTGCAGCATAGTTGGAAGGATAAATATCGGGAGTCGGCTTAGAAATCTGCTATAATTCCTGTTTGGGAGGGGGGAGTTTCATGTCTAGCTGATCGGACGAATGGTTGTTAGTTCTACGTGCTTCTTTCATCATCGGCAATATATGGAAGTGTTAGAGCGAGGCATTTCTTGCTAAGAGTTTATGTACCGGTATTGGGTTGTTCTGAGCAGTTATTGTGGTTAAGAGTTATCGCTATGAGTGTTTGAGTCACGCGGTGTATTATGTAATTTCATCTTGGATGCGTATATGGCTTGATTTAGCATGTTCAGACTTGTTCAGTCTACAGTTATGGAAATTTTGATCTTATATATTATTTCAGAAGTGGGAATTTGGTTCTAAGGTTTATGGGCCAGGATTTGGATTTCGAAATTTCAACGGTATTGTGCTATTGGACCTATAAGGGATAGGGTGATGTGGGATCACCCCCGGGTATGTGCATGGTAAGCTACGTAACAGTTTGATGGTGTTGGAGAACAACTCTTGGCACGTTCGAGGACGAACGTATGTTTAAGTGGGGGAGGATGTAACGACCAGGCTGATCGTTCCGAGAGTCTAGCCTTGTTTCCCCCGTTCCTGCTTCATTTTATATGGTTCAGCTTCATTTATGTGTATTGGGTCGGTTGGTTCGGGTTCAGAGTGGTCATGGTGAGAATTGAGGCAATTAGTCTCTCAAGGTAGCCTAATAGTTGAGAAAGTCAACTGAGAGTTGAATTGTTGGTGAACAACCTCGGAATGATGATTTTATGGCTCAGATAGCTTCGTTAGGTGATTTGGGACTTAGGAGTATGTTCGGAATGAAGTTTTGATGTCTGGTGTAGAATTAGGCTTGAATTAGCGAAAGTTAGTTTTTGGGGATTTCCGGTCGGTAGTGGAAAATAGGCTATCGGGGTCGGAATGGAATTTCAGAAGTTGGAACAGGTCTGTAATTTCATTTGGGTATGTGTGCAAAATTTCAGGTCAATCGGAGGTGTTTTGGTTGTCTCGGCGTAGTTGGCGAAATTTGAAAGTTTCAAAGTTCATAGGCTTGAAATTGATGTAATTTTGGTGTTTTCGTGTTGTTTTTGGTGTTTCGAAGGCTCGACTAAGTTGGAATAATGCTATGGGGTGTGTTGGTATGTTTGGTTGGGGCCCCGAGGGCCTCGGGTTTTATTTCGGATGGTTGGCGCGATTTTGAACTTGGAAATTTGCAGCATTTAGCTGCTGGTGTGAGTTTCTGGTGTTGGCCGCACCTGCGGATGGGTAGCCGCAGGTGTGATTTCGCAGGTGCGAAGGTCTGTGCGCAGGTGCGAAAGGAGGCTTGGCAGGGGAATTTCGCAAGTGCAAAGAGATGGCCGCACCTGCGAAGCCGCAGGTTCGAGAATTGGTCCGTTAGTGGAATTGCGCAGGTGCGCACCTGGGATCGCAGGTGCGGAAATGCTGGCAAAAACAGTATAAAAAGGGGCCTCCGTGAAATTTGTCTCATTCCACCATTTTTGCATGCGATTGGAGCTCTTGTGAAGGCAAATTGAAGAGGGAATTCGTGGTTCATCGGTGAAGGTATGTTCTCGGGTTAATAAAAATCGGTTCTATGTTATTCTGTTTGGATTAGGCTTGTAATTGAAGGAATTAAGTAAGAAAAAGTTTGGAAAATGGGAGGAAAGAGTTGGGAATTTCTTTTGGCGATTTTTGTGGGCAGTTGTGGTCCGATTTTGATGTTCTTGGTAGGTACTGTCTCGTGAGAGGATAAGGGTTCTTGTGATGTAAATTTTGTCGAATTTCAAGATGTGGGCCCAGGGCTCGGGTTTGGCCGAATTCTAAGATTCTTGTATAATTTGATAGTTTTCGATTGAGTTGTGTTCCTTTGGAATATATTAATGATATTAAACTGGTTTTGGCTAGATTCGGAGAAATCGGGAACCAATTCGAGGGGCAAGAGCATAGCGGACTAGTGTTGTGGCCCGGTAGAGGTAAGTAATGGTTATAAATCTTGTCCTGAGGGTATGGAACCCCGGACTACATATTTCTCACTGATTTTAGAATGGCGCACATGTCGGATGATGAGTATGTGGCGCGTACTGATTTTTTGATTGGACTAGGTCCTCTCCGTGGCAACTATTGAGTTGCGTATTTTACTCCAAACCTTATGTTAAATTATGTTCTAAAGATTGTTGAAATATTTGGGTTATAAGCCGTGTTTGGGGCCTCGTGTCGATCTGTTTAGACCCCTTGGGGGCTTTTTACTGTTGTTTTTCCTCACTATTTGTTGATGATTTCACTCAGCCACATTGTGCTTTTTGTTTTTGAAACTCAGCTTGATTTACACTACTTGAGATTTAAAAATGATGTTTTGGGTCGAGAACCCTGTTTTACTGATTCGCCCGAGGGGCTTTTGAATGGTTCTGCTGAATGAGGCCGACGGCCTGATTTTGAGGTGCTGAGTGATATTAGCGCTTGGGCTGAAGGAGCCCTTCCGGAGTCTGTACACACCGCCAGTGAGCGCACAGAGTGCCGAGTGACGAGTGTCGAGTGTCGAGTGCCGAGTGACGAGTGATTGGGAGGCATGATTGACTATGAGGTGCCGAGTGACTGTGAGGTGTTGAGTGATGGATTATGAGTGACTGTGAGGCACGCCCGAGGGGCTGATTATGATACATGTTTTGCCCGATGGGCTACTTATGATTTTACTATTTTCACTCTGAGCTCATGAAATATGTTTTGCCCGAGGTGCCTCTATATGATTCATTTCATTTTCATACTAAATCTTTCGATTTGAAGTTGTTGAAAATATACATTCTTCAAACGATTTTTCTGTAGTTGATTTTGAGGCATGGTGATTTCATATATCTATGTTATATTGTTGGAAAGAAAGGCTGTGTATCTTGTGATTTGATGACATTTATTTTATGTGTTTCTTGCTGCTCAGACCTGATTTATTTTCATTACTACTGAGTTGGTGTACTCACATTACTCCCTGCACCTTGTGTGCAGATCCAGGTGTTAGGGCAGGGTGAGCTGTCTATCTGTTCCAGAGATTCTCGGAGGTTTGCGAGGTAGCTGTATGCGCAGTCCTGCTCCCTCTCCTGTAGATGCTCATGACCAGTGACTCCGGGTTCTCGGGGGTTGTATTTAATATCCAGTATAGCTTTAACTGTTTTATATGTTTAAAGAAAACCTTTATGGGTAATCGGTATAGTAAAGATGTAAATGGAAGCTTATTATGATAGAGTGAAGTTTTGCTGGCCTAGTTCCACGATAGGCGCCATCAACTGGCCTAGATTTGGGTCGTGACAGTTACGATATGTATATATAGTCTAGTTGGCTTCGTTATGAAATGATAAATTGATGAAGTTTATGAGTTTTACAACTTCTGTTTACAATTGTTGATATAAAAATATTGTGAAAGGCTTGGCTTATATTTTGAAAGTTTTCATTAATAAACTGATATGATATTTCTGGTGGGAGCGGGTTGCACGCCGCAACAAGGAGTGATAAGTTTGGACAGGTGGGATTGGGTTTCACGCTGCAATAGGAGAAATAAGTTACTGGTTTTATTAATGGATTTGGAAAACTTCGATTTTATTAAAAAGGTTTTCATACTCTGATTTTGCTGTGAATTGAAACTTGGAATTTTGAGGAATTGATTATAATTGATATCTGAAAAGAGTTACCATAGTTGTTTCTTTTATTTACTATTGCAAGTTACTGGTTATCGAGTTTGTTGTTATTGTTTCTTTCTTGCTTTATTATATAAATTGTTACAGGTTATGTAGTTAAATGCCCCGCCATACCCTCGTCACTACTTCGTCGAGGTTAGGCTCAGCACTTACTTAGTACATGGGGTCAGTTGTACTGATACTACACTCTGCACTCTTTTGTGCAGATCCAGGTACCGACCAGAGTTAGGAGATCTTAGTAGCTGAGCATTTTCGTTCGAAGACACGAGGTAGATCTGTTGGCATCCGTAGATTCCTGGAGTCTTCTCTCTACCTTATAGACGCAGTTTTATTTCGTTCGAAATAGACATATATACTTCTTTCAACCATTATTTGTAGTATTCTTAGTAGTCTGTGAATTGTGACACCAGACCCTGGGGTAGTTTTATAGTGATATATTTAGTTCGCGGTTCGGTTTAATCATTGCTCGTTATTAGTATTTTATGAAGTTACCTAGTGGAAAGTATTAGATTCGTATTTATTTTGAATTGTTCTATTATGTGTAAGTAACTTTAAAGAAAAATGGTTGGTAAATTTCTAACATTAGCTTGCTAGCAAGTATTGTGTTAGGCGCCATCACGATCCCATGCTTTGGGAATTTGGATCGTAACAAGTTGGTATCAGAGCACTAGGTTGCATAGGTCTCACAATTTTGATCGTGACAAGTCTGAGGGGTCGGTACGGAGACGTCTGTCCTTATCTCACAAAGGCTATGAAGTTAGAAAAAACTCAGTTTTTATTTCTACTATGTCGTGTGATTCTTGGTATCTCAATTACTGATTGAACTCTTGTATTCTCTTGCAGATGGCGAGAACACATGCTTCTTATTCCGCTAACCAACAATCCGGTCTTTCAGAAACAACAGCTCCTATTAAGGTCAGTGGCCGAGGCCACGTCAGAGACCAAGGCAAGGGCAGGACTCAGCCCGTTGCTCATACTGCAGCCCCAGCTGCGGAGCCCCAGATTGAGATTGATGGGGGGCTCCAAGTCGGACCGTTCCAGCTGGACCAACTCAGGTTCCAGAGGGGTTTATTGCTACCCCAGTACTTCATGATGCTTTGGTCAGATTAGTGGGCCTTATGGAGGGTGTAGCCTAGACTCGCGCACTCCCCGTTGCAGCAGCCGCATCTCAGGCTGGAGGAGGGGTCCGGACTCCTGTCACCCACACTTCTAATCAGACTACTCTCAGGTTCAGACCTCAGCAGCCAATCCGGCTGGGGTAATTCAGCCAGTTGCTCCAGCGTCATCCATTGATGGGGTAGCTATGTCCACCGACGCATTGTGGAGATTGGACAGGTTCATCAAGATTTTCCCTGTTCACTTCAGTGGTGCTACTTTAGAAGATCCTCAGGAATATCTGGACAGGTGTCATGAGGTTCTTCGTAATATAGTTATTTTGGAGACCAATGGGGTCGACTTCGCCGCGTTTCAGATAACTGGTTCCGTCAAGAAATGGTAGAGGGATTATTTGTTGACTAGACCAGCTGGGTCGCCAGCTCTGACTTGGGATCCGTTTACTCACCTCTTTCTGGGGAATTTTTGCCTATCACTACTAGAGAAGAGAAACGTAGTCAGTTTGAGCATCGTCAGTAGGGTGGCATGACAATTACCCAGTATGAGAATCATTTTTTGGATTTGGATCGACATGTTATTCATTTATTGCCAACAGAGAGAGATAGAGAGGGTTAGGAGATTTATTGAGGGCCTTGCCTAGCCCATTAGGTTGCAGATGGCTAAGGAGACAGGGGCTGAGATTTCATTCCAGGATGCGGCCAATGTGGCCAGGAGAGTTGAGACAATTCTCGGGATGGGAGGTCAAGGGTATGACAAGAGACCTTGCCATTCCGGTAGATTCAACGGTGCCTCGTCTGGAGGCAGAGATACTCAAGATAGAGGCCATGCTTCCAGGCCATTTAATTCAGCACTTAAGACGTCCCATGGTGTCGTAGGTCGTCGTGGCTCTTACTTGACTTATTCTGATCAGTCAACCCCTATCAGGGCACCTCCTATTCTGAGTTATTATCAGGGTCAATTGGTTCGTCAGGGTCAGCATCAGTATCAGGATGGTTGTTATGAGTGTGGTGAGTATGGACACATTCGGAGATCTTGTCCGAAATTGTTGGGTAATCAGCTTCAGTACTATAATTCTCGTGCTATAGTTCTGGCATCAGCTGCAGCACTACCTGCCCAGCCAGGCAGGGGTAGGGGTCAGGTAGTCATAGGTAGAAGTAAGAATGTCAGAGGTGGAGGTCAGCAAGCTAGAGGTGGAGGCCAGACCACTAGAGGTAGTGGCTAGCCCGTTAGAGGTGGAGGACCACATGTCAGAGGTCCTCCCGGTGATGCAGTTCTGGGTGGTGGGGCCCATCCTCGATTATATGCATTTCCAGCCAGACCCGAGTCGGAGTCCTCCGATGTAGTAATCACAGGTACCATTTCAGTTTATAATAAAGATGCTTCAGTTTTGTTTGATCCGGGGTCTACTTATTCTTATGTATCATCCTATTTTGCCTCATATTTGGTTGTGATCCGCAATTCTTTGAGTGTCCCTGTTTATGTGTCTATGCCGGTGGGGGATGATATTGTTGTAGATTGTGTATATCGTTTGTGCGTAGTCATTATTGAGGGTCTTGAAACTAGTGTAGACCTTTTGCGTCCTGGCATGGTCGATTTTGATGTCATATTGGGCATGGATTGGTTGTCACCTTATTATGCCATCTTGGACTGCCACGCCAAGAAAGTTAGTTTAGCTTTGCTGGGATTGCCTCAGTTAGAATGGAAAGGGACTCCTGGTCATTCTCCCAGCAGAGTGATTTCTTATGCAAAGGCTCGTCGCATGGTTGAGAAAGGATGTTTGGTTTATTTGGCTCATATCCGTGATTCTGATGCTGAGATTTCTTCAATATAGTAAGTGCCTATTGTTCGGGAGTTTCCCGAAGTGTTTCCTGCAGACCTGCAGGGGATGCCACCCAACAGGGATATCAATTTTTGTATTGATGTTGCTCCGGGAACTCAGCCCATTTATGTTCCTCTATAATGCATGGCCCCACCCGAATTGAAAGAATTGAAAGAACAATTGGAAGACATGCTTGATAAGGGTTTCTTCAGGCCTTGTGTCTCGCCCTGGGGTGCACCGATTTTGTTTGTAAAGAAGAAGGATGGATCTATGATAATGTGTATAGATTACCGACAGTTGAATAAAGATACTATCAAAAATAAGTATCCATTACTGAGAATTGAAGATTTATTCGATCAGCTTGAGGGTGCCAGTGTGTTTTTGAAAATTAATCTGAGATCGGGCTATCATCAGTTGAAGATTAAGGCGTCCGATGTTCCTAAAACAGCCTTTCTATGATGACTTGACTGGTTGTTTTGAGAGTTTAAGCTTCGTCGAGTGGTATAAGGTCATAATCAGCTTCACATTAGGTATATCGACCTGTGTGCATGGTTAGTTTCAGTTAGCGGATAATCCGGAGTCGAATTAGGGGAGAATTTCAAATTTTGAAGCTTAAGTAAAGAGGGTTAATTTTTGGGTAAACGACCTCAGAATGAGTTTTGGGTAACGCCAACAGCTTCGTATGATGATTTTGGACTTAGGCGTGCGTCCGGAATCGGATTTGGAGGTCCGTAGAGTAATTTGAGGTCATTTGGCGGAAGTTGGAATTTCGGCGATTCCGCCGATAGGTGGAATTTTAATATCAGGCTCGAAATGGATTTTCGGGAGTGTCTGTAGGACCATTGTGTCATTTGGGACTTTTTGCAAATTTTCACGTCGTTCCGGGTTGATTTGATAGGATTCGGCACGAGTTTGGATGTTCGAAGTTTTGAAAGTTATAAGTTTGATTTTTGGTTTGTTTCGGTGATTTGGGCATTGTTTTGGGTGTTCCGAGGGTTCGACTGAGTTCGTGTGATGATATGTGACCTATTGGTGTAATTGGCTAAGGCCCTGAGGGGCTCGGGATGATTTAAGATGATTAACGGGAAGTTTAAAGTTTGGAAAAGGCAGCTGGTGCTGCTGCTCTGTTATGGCCGCACCTGCGGATGAGGAACCACAGGTGCGAGTCTCGGAGGTGCGGAAATAATGCGCAGGTGCGAGCTGGGGTGGACTGGGAAGCCTTCGCAGGTGCGGATCTTTGGGGCGCAGGTGCGGTCCCGCGGGAGCGATCTTTGGGCGCAGGTGCGGACTGGAGCGCATGTGCGGTTAGAGTTTTGCACCTGCGATCTCGCAGGTGCGGTTAAATTAGTCGCAGGTGCGGAAGGCCTGACAGATTCATATAAATGAGGGTTAGCCATTTTCTTCATGTTTTGAACTTTGGACTTCGGTTTGGAGAGCGATTTTTAGGGATTTTCAAGATAATCAAATGGGTAAGTGTTCTTCCACCATAATTAATCATACTTCATGAATTAGTTCTTGTTTCATCATTTAATTTGTGCTTAGGGTTGAAGAAACTTGGGTTTTTGAAAGAAAATTTCTAAATCAAAAATTTATGATTTGAATGACCAATTGTCATCGGAATTGATAAATTTAGTATGGGTGAACTCGTATCGGAATGGGAAATCGGAATTGGTAAAATTTGTCGGGTTTTGAGGTGCGGGCCCGAGGGTTGACTTTTTGGGTCGATTTTTATAACTTAGTAAAGATTGAAACTTTATCATTTTGAATAGTACCTTATATGTTTTATGTGCATTTTGAAGTTTTAGTTGATTTGAGCCGTCCGGAGGTCTTCCCGCCCGAGTAGTTCATTTTCAAGTATCGGTTGTCATCCTTGAGGTAAGTATCTTTCCTAACCTTGTGTGAGGGAACTACCCCTTAGGATTTGAGTCTTCTATGTTGATTGTAGCCCATGTACGCGAGGTGATGAGTGCGTACTCGGACTTATTTGCAAATAGGTTGGCCTTTTTGGATTCTTAGGTCCCTATATCTCCGGCATATGAGGTGGTAACTGTTATGGTTGAGTTTCTGATTACTAGCTTCATCCTCCCATGTTTGAATTAGATTTCCTTGACTTCAATTCCTCTTTGTTGATTATTTGATCTTAATTTGACTTAGCTGAATATTTTTCCTCTTCTATGACTTAGCTGAATATTTTTCCTCACAAACTGCCTAATTGATTAGAGTTAGTATCATCGAGTCGTATAATTGTTTAACAGGAATTGGAATATCTATAGTTTGGTGTCAAGCATGCCCGTGAGTCGTATATGATGATTTACATGATTCACCTTAAATGTTACTTAGGTATAGTTGGACATCACTCGTATTGGCGGTGTTTCCTTGGTGTCTCTTAATATTGAATATTTGCTTAAGCTGAGTCTATTCCGTGAAACAAACTGTTAGGCGAGATTGGTTATAGCTATTTTCCATTGCCGGGACGATTAGTGCTCTATTTATTGACTTGAGTATTGAGAATTGTTGCAATAATTGTTAGGTTTTCTCCTCGTTACATTGTTCATTGATACTTGGTTTCTCCCTTATGTGAATTCTGCTTATTAGTGAGTTTTTCCACTACTTTGATTGATGTTCTCGTGTTGAACTTATCGTCGCACTTTGAATTGCATATTTATATTGGAACTGTGGGCTATGACTTGAGACTTTCCCTTGCATTGCATTGCATATTTATATTAGGACTGCGGGCTATGACCTGAGACTTTCCCTTGCATTGCATTGCATATTTATATTGGGACTGCGGTCTATGACCTGAGACTTTCCCTTGCATTGCATTGCATATTTACATTGGGACTGCGGGCTATGACCTGAGACTTTCCCTTGCATTGCATTGCATATTTATATTGGGACTGCAGGCTATGGCCTGAGACTTTCCCCTTGCATTGCATTGCATATTTATATTGGGATTGAGGGCAATGACCTGAGACTTTCCCTTGCATTGCATTGAATATTTACATTGGGACTGCGGGCCGAGACCTGAGACTTTCCCTTGCATTGCATTGTATATTTACATTGGGACTGCGGGCCGAGACCTGAGACTTTCCCCTGCATTGCAATGCATATTTACATTGGGACTGCGGGCCGAGACCTGAGACTTTACCCTGTATTGCATTGCATGATTATCTATGGAGTTACGGACTGAGTTTCGGTGGTTTATCATTGAGGAGATTAGGATTGAAAAGTATACATGTATGCACATATACTTATATTGAAATGTATAGCTGAAAGGCAATTATCTCCGAGAAAAGTAGTTCCGAAGGACTCCTATTTCGAAAGTATATTTGAACAAATGATATTCGAAAGAACAGTATTTGAAAATGTATATTTGAATAAATGATATTTGAAGGAGCAGTATTTTGGGCAAGTATATTTGAATAAATGATATTTGAAGGAGTAGTATTTTGGGCAAGTATATTCGAATAAATGATATTTGAAGGAGCAGTATTTAGGAAAGTACATTTGAACAAATGATATTTGAATGAGCAGTATTGGGAGAGTATATTTTAATACAACGTATTTTTAAGGGAACTATGTTCTAACGAATTTCTTTTATAAAAATATATACATGTACATTCAGAAAAAGTATGCTTCAAAGAAGATTTTTCCTGTATCTTGAAAAGGTTGTATTTTCAAAAGTTTTCAATATGAACTCACGTTTTAAAGGTTTTTACTCGAGGATTTGACTGGTTTTTATTGAGCCTACCAGTTACTGCTTGATGTGAGTAAATTGATGTGGTGCTGAGTTTGAGTGTTTTATGGTATTGCGATTTTCTGACTTTGGCTTGCGTGCTGTCCTTTCCTCTTTGCGTATTTCTGTCATGTTATTTCGTTGCTTTAATTACTGTACTTCCTTCCGCTTACTATTTTCCTGCCGTTAATTATATTCGAAGACTTTAGATAAATATTTTGTTTCGGTCATTACTGCTATGTCTTTTATCTGTTAGACCATTGGGTGTCCGGACTAGTCCTCGTCACTACTTCACCGAGGTTAGTCTTGATACTTACTGGGAACCGCTTTAGTGTGCTCCTACTACACTTCTGCACATTTTTGTCTGCAACTTTAGGTTATGGTCATTGGTAGATGCGCAGATCTTTGCTGAGGAGACTCAAGGTAACCTGCTACTGCGTTCGCAGGCTTCGGAGTCACCTTCCTGTTTAATCCAAATGTACTTAATTGTTCATAGACAGTTGTATTTAGATTTGTAGAAAGAATTCATAGAGCTTATGACTTGTATTTACCGGGTTTTGGGAAAATGTAAACTTTGTCAAGATTTCCATATCGAGACTGCTATGTTTTATTTTATTATTGTTGATGCTCAGTAAAATATTAGGCTTGACTAGTCCCTAAGACTAGGTTCCATCACGGTACCCAACGGAGGGAAATTTGGGTCGTGACACTTTCGGACAAGGTATGGGCACTATGAATTTTTGGTAATGTCTTTTGGCTTGACTAATTCCCCAGCAGCCTTTATGGATTTAATGAATAGTGTTTTCAAGCCTTATCTGGATTTCTTCGTAATTGTGTTCATTGATGATATTCTTATATATTCCCGCAGTCGGGAGGAGCATGAACAACACCTCCGTATAGCACTCAGACTTTGAGGGATAATCAGTTGTATGCAAAATTTCCAAAGTGTGAGTTCTGGTTAGATTCAGTAGCTTTCTTGGGTCACATCGTATCAGCAGAGGGTATTCACGTAGATTCTAAGAAGACAGAGGCAGTCAAGAACTTGCCTAGACGCACTTCAGCCACAAAAATCAGGAGCTTCTTGGGTTTGGAGGGATACTAACGTCATTTTGTGGAGGGGTTCTCGTCTATAGAAACCCCGATGACGAGACTGACCCAGAAGGGTTCCCCATTTAAATGGTCCGATGAGTGTTAGGCGAGCTTCTAAAAGCTCAAGACAGCCTTGAATTCAGCACCGGTGTTGGTGTTACCATCAGATTCAGGATCTTTCATAGTATATTGTGATGCTTCCCATGTTGGGTTGGGAGCGGTATTGATGCAAAAGGGTAGGGTGATAACATATGCGTCTCGGCAATTGAAGATTCATGAGAAGAATTATCCTGTCCATGACTTAGAGTTGGTAGCCATTATTCATGCATTGAAAATATGGAGGCACTATCTTTATGGCATGCCATGTGAGGTTTACACGAATCATCTTAGCCTCCAATACTTGTTCAATAAAGAAGATCTTAATTTGAGACAGAGGAGATGGTTAGAGTTATTGAAATACTATGACATCACTATATTGTATCATCCGGGGAAGGCCAATGTGGTGGCCGATGCATTGAGTAGGAAAGAAGTAAGTACGGGGGGGAGCCTTGCATGTATTCCAGTTGGTGAGAGATCGTTAGCTTCAGATATTCAGACATTGGCTAATCAGTTCGTGAGGTTGGATATTTCGCCCAGCCATGTCCTAGCTTGTACAATTGCTCTGTCTTCTTTATTCGAGCGTATCAGAGATCGGCGGGATGATGACCCGCACTTGATGGTCCTTAGGGACACAGTTCGGCATGGTGGTGCCAAGAAGGTTACAATTGGAGATGATGGTGTTTTGAGGATTCAGGGTTGTATACGTGTGCCTAACGTTGATGACCTTCGTGAGTTGATTCTTGAAGAAGCTCACAGTTCCAAGTATTCTATTCACCCGGGTGCTGCTGAGATGTACCAGGACCTGCGGCAGCACTACTGGTGGCGAAGGATGAAAAAGGATATTGGTGCTTATGTGGCTCGTTGTTTGAATTGCCAACAGGTGAAATATGAGCATTAGAGACCCGGTGGTTTATTTCAGCAGATAGAGATTCCTGGGTGGAAGTGGGAGCATATCACTATGGACTTCATTGTTGGACTCCCACGAACTCAGACGAAGTTCGACGCCATTTGGGTTATTGTGGATAGGTTAACTAAATCAGCACATTTCATTCCAGTGGAAATCACTTACACTACGTAGTGGTTGGCAGAGATATATATTAGAGAGATTGTTCGCCTTCACGGTGTGACCGTGTCTATTATTTCAGATTGAGGTACGCAGTTTACCTCATACTTTTGGAGGGCAGTTCAGCGAGAGTTGGGTACCCGAGTTGAGTTGAGCACAACATTTCATCCTCAGACGGACGGGCAGTCCGGGCGTACTATTCAGATTCTAAAAGATATGCTCCGTGCTTGTGTTATGGACTTTGGAGGTTCTTGGGATCAGTTCTTGCCGTTAGCGGAGTTTGCCTACAATAATAGTTGTCAGTCGAGAATTCAGATGGATCCTTATAAGGCATTATATAGTAGACGGTATAGATCGCCAGTTGGGTGGTTTGAGCCGAGAGAGGCTCGGCTATTGGGTACAAACTTAGTTCAAGAGGCCTTAGATAAGGTCAAAATGATATAGGATCGACTTCGTGCAGCTTAGTCTAGGAAAAAGAGTTACGCCGATCGTAAGGTTCGAGATGTGACATTCATGGTTGGAGAGAGAGAGTATTACTTCGGGTATCACCCATGAAGGGTGTTATGAGATTTGGGAAGAAGGGTAAGTTGAGCCCCAGGTATATCGGGCCATTTGAGATTCTTGATAGAGTAGGGGAGGTAGCTTATAGACTTGTGTTGTCACTAGGGTTATCCTCAGTTCATCCGGTATTTCATGTAGAGGAAGCTACTTGGGATTCCGAGTCAGACACGCAGAGTAGATATCCCCACTTGTTTGACAGTTCAGGTAATCTTCTATGTCCGTTCGAGGACGAACGTTTGTTTTAGAGGTGAAGATTGTGATGACCCATGGGGTCATCATATAAATTAAGACTTTGTTCAAGGCTCATTAGCCTTAAAAAGACTAATTATAATTACCTCGATTTGCATGCACAGTCCGGGCTTGAAACCAGAAAGGTTTTATGTGAAAATATAAGAAATAATAATTTTTGAATTTAAAATTTGGTTTTAGTTGACTTGGTTCAACATTTTGAGTGGACGGACACGGATCCGTGTTCCGACGATCCGGGAGGTCCGCAGAAAAATATGGGACTTGGGCGTATGACCGGAATTGGATTCCGAGATCCCTAGCCTTAGAAATCCATTTTTGAAAGAAATTGTTTGATGGATTCTTAATGAAGTGAAGAAATGAATTAATATTTGAAATCATTGGTATCGGGCCCGTATTTTTTGTTCCGGAGCTCGATACATGTTTGTTATAATGTTTACATCCTATCTGTGAAATTTGGTAAGAATCGGAGTTGAGTTGACGTGATTCAGACGTCTGGTTGAGAAATAGTGAACGTTGAGTGTTTTTGAGAAAATGATGAGTTTTGAGGTTTAATCCATAGTTTTAAATGTTATTTTCATGATTTGATCACACGAGCAAGCCCGTATGATGTTTTTAGACTTGCGTGCATGTTTTGTTTAGAGCCCCGAGGGCTCGGGTGAGTTTCAGGTAGGCTTCAGGATGTTTTTAAACTTGTAAAAATCTGCTGGTGCACCAGTTCTGGTGTGCCCACACCTCCGAGCCTTTGGCCGCAGGTGCGAGCGGAAACCCACAGGTGCGACCAAGCAGGTGCGGACCCTTCAGCGTAGGTGCGCGACCACAAAAGCGATAATGCAGTCGTAGGTGCGGCCCAAGCTGCCCAGCTCCTTTTCCGCAGAAATGGAATTTCTCCCGCATGTGCGCAATCGTAGGTGCGACCCAAGCACCAGGTGTGAGGGTCGAGCAGTGAGTTCACTTTAATTAGAACTCCATCCTTTTTCTTCTTATTTTTCACAAGGGTAGAAGACCTAGGGCGATTTTCTCACGGCTTTTTCTTCCAAAATAATAGGTAAGTGTTCATTAACTATTTTCTTTCAATTACCTGATGTTTTTTTTATCACTTTTCAATCCAAAATCAAGAATTTTCATGGTAAAAAATTGAGGGTTTGGGTAGAATTAGGTAATTTTGTAAAAATCAAATTTTGACCTCGATTTGGGGTCGGATTTCGAAACTAATTGCATATTCGGGCTTGGGGGTGAATGGGTAAACGTAATTTGGTCAGAATCCCGAGTTTGGGCCAAGCATGATCAGGGTCAGGTTTTAACTTTTTTTTCTAATAAAACTTAGAAAAATCATAAATTTTCAGTAAAGTTACTTCCTTTAGCCTTAATTAATGATATCAAGCTAATTATGATCAGATTCGAGTGTGTTGGAGGTGAATTCGAAAGGAATGCGGTAATTGAGCAGTGAGTGGCCTGCGAAATTGAGGTAAGTGTTTGGTTTAACCTTTACTTGAGGGAATAGGAATCCCCAACTTAAATGCTATATGAATTCGCATATGTGTGGTGTATAGATGAGGTGACGAGTATCTATGCACCATCAAATGGTCTGTTAAACATGAATCCCTTCCCCGTTTCCAATTATTTGCTTCCGGACTTAATTGTTTCATGATCATTGAGGTTTATATGTCTATTTGGATTTGTCGATTTATTGTTAAGTATTGCTTCAAGTATTTTGGAAGTGTTGGCTGTTCCTTTGGTTTTGTTATGTTACATAAGGATTGAGCTAGTTGCCAGTGTTACGATATGTATATATATTCCGGTTGGCTTCGTTATGAAATGATAATTGATGAAGTTTATGAGTTTTACAACTTCTATTTACAATTGTTGATATAAAAATATTGTGAAAGTTTTCATGAATAAACTGATATGATATGTCTGGTGGGAGCGGGTTGCACGCTGCAACAAGGAGTGATACGGGTTGACAGGTGGGATCGGGTTGCACGCCACAACAGGAGAAATAAGGGTGATATATATAGGGAGGAGCAATAAAGGTGGACATGTGGGAGCAGTTTGCGCGCCGCAACAAGGAGCGATAAGGGTGAATATTTATGTTTTACTAATTTTCGAAAATAAGGATTTGGAAAACTTCAGTTTTATTAAAAAGGTTTTCATACTCTGGTTTTACTGTGATTTAAATTGAAACTTGGAATTTTGAGGAATTGATTATAATTGACATCTTTTAAAGGAGTTACCATAGTTGTTTCTTTTATTTACTATTGCAAGTTACTGGTTATCGAGTTTATTGTTATTGTTTCTTTCTTGCTTTATTATATAAATTGTTACATGTTATGTAGTTAAATGCCCCGCCTTAGCCTCGTCACTACTTCGTCGAGGTTAGGCTCAGCACTTACTTAGTACATGGGGTCGGTTGTACTGATACTACACTCTGCACTCTTTTGTGCAGATCCAGGTACCGACCAGAGTTAGGAGATCTTAGTAGCTAATCATTTTCATTCGAAGACACGAGGTAGATCTGCTGGTGTCCGCAGATTCCTGGAGTCTTCTATCTACTTTATTGACGTTGTTATATTTCGTTCGAAACAGACATATATACTTCTTTTAGCCATTATTTGTAGTATTCTTAGTAGTTTGTGAATTGTTACACCATATCCTGGGGTAGTTTTATAGTGATATATTTAGTTCGTGGTTCGGTTTAATCATTGCTCGTTATTAGTATTTCATGAAGTTATCTAGTGGAAAATATTAGATTCGTATTTATTTTGAATTGTTTTATTATGTGTAAGTAACTTTAAAGGAAAATGGTTGGTAAATTTCTAACATTGGCTTACCTAGCAAGTATTGTGTTAGGCGCCATCACGATCCCATGGTTTGGGTATTTGGGTCGTGACAAAAACCTTTAAGATAGTATCACATATTTCTTTATAAGGAATTATAATAGTATATCATATACTAGTCTCAAGCATGATATTCCATATGATGATTTGCTTCATATCGGAAAAATTTATGGTTCAACTATTATTCCTTTTGCTGGCATCTCTTTGATTGGTTATCCACATTCTACTAAAATTAAGTTCCTTGGTTTCTTCTTTCATCACAATCGGAGTGTGTTGGTTGAAAACTATGATTAGAGGAGAGGTTTCAGATTTGGAAATCTCGGGTTTTTCTTGCAATTGGATTTTGTCGGGTATGTTTTAGCCTAGATAGGAACAATAGAGACTACGTCATGGACGTTTATGCTGCTAGGTATATTCTAGACAAGAAGTACATGCAAGCCGCTACAGGTGTTGGCTTAGAATTTTACTTTAATTTTTGCTTTTTGTTGGTTTTCTTGGTTGGTCATGGCTATTTCTATCTTTAATTTAACAATTAAGAAAGTATTACATATTGTTTTATTAAGAATTAAAATAATATATCATATGCTGGTCTCCAGCATGATATTCCATCAGATGATTTTCTTCATACCAGAAAAACTTATGCTTCAGCTCTTATTCCATTTGCAGGCATCTCTTTGATTCGTTATTCACATTCTACTAAAAGCAAGATCCTCGGTTTCTTCGTTCATCACAACAGAAGTTTGTTGGTTGATGTTGCATGGGAGGAAGTTCCCATGTGTTGTCTAATCACATCATTTGACTTGTCTTGTCCATTTTAAAAATATTATAAATTGGATGTCACTTCTTACGTAGGTGTGATAAGGTTGCCTTGATCTTGCATTCTCTTAGATAATTTGATTCAACTTGCCACTTGAATTAAATTTTTTGGTAGAGAAAATTCAAGAGCAAGGGTACCTCATGATACGTGCAGAAGAAGTAACATCCAATTAACTTTTTCTAGAGATGGATGAGTCATATGGTACCATCAGCTAATACACTTCCTTTCCATCCAAAGCATATATATTTTATAGGAGGAATGAGTTTAGGGCTTCTAAAATAATTAATATTACTTTGGAACTGTATGACAGTAGAGGTGGTAGGACTTAAAGTGAAAACTATGATTACTGGAGAAGTTTTGAATTTGGAGATCTCAGGTTTTTTCTTGCAATTAGATTTTGACGGCTATGTTGTAATCGAGCTAGGAACAATAGAGACTAGCTCATGGATGTTTGTGCTGCTAGGTATATTCAAGACAAGCTGGCAAGCCACTACAGTTGTTGGCTCAGGTTAGTGATCAAAATTTTACTTTAATTTTTGTTTTTTGTTGGTTTGCTTGGTAGGCCATGGTTATTGCTATCTTTACTGAAACTATTAAGAAAGTATCACATATTGCTTTATTATGAATTAAACATATGTTGGTCTAAAGCATGATATTCCATCACATGATTTACTTCATATTAGAAAAAATTATGCTTCAGCTCTTATTCCTTTTGTAGGCCTCTCTTTGATTGGTTATCCACATTCTACAAAAAGCAAGCTCCTTGGTTTCTTCGCTCATCACAGTTGAAGTATGTTGGTGGATGTTTTATGGGAGGAAGTTACTCTGGTTTGTCAAATAGCATTATGTGACTCGCCTTGACCATTTTTAAAAAATTATAAATTGGATGTCACTTCTTACGCAGGTGTGATAAGCTTGTATTTCTCTTGCATTCTCTTAGATAATTTAATTCAGCTTGCTACCTGAATTAATTTTTTTGTAGAGAGAGTTCGAGAGCAAGTCTACCTCATGATACGTGTAAAAGAAGTGACGTCTAATTCACTTTTTCTAGAGATGGATGAGTCAAAACCATCACCCAATACACTTCCTTTCCATCCAAAGCATCTATAATTCATAGGAGGAATGAGTTTAGGCCTTCAAAAATCATGCAAAGTACTTTGGAACTGTATGACAGTGGAGGTGGTAGGACTTAAAGGGAAAACTATGATTACTGGAGAAGTTTTAAATTTGGAGATCTCAGGTTTTTCTTGCAATTAGATTATGACAAGTATGTTGTAGCTGAGCAAGGAACAATAGAGACTAGCTCATGGACGTTTGTGCTACAAGGTATATTCAAGACAAGAAGTACATGCAAGCCGCTACAACTGTTGGCTCATGTTAGTGATCTGAATTTTACTTTAATTTTTTCTTTTTTTTTGTTTGCTTGGCTGCCCATGGCTATTGATATCTTTACTAAAACTATTAAGAACGTATCACATAATGCTTTATTAAGAATTAAAATCGTATATCATATGTTGGTCTCAAGCATAATATTCCATCAGATGATTTGCTTCATATCGGAAAAAATTATGCTTCAGCTCTTATTCCTTTTGCAGGCATCTCTTTGATTGGTTACCCACATTATACTAAAAGCAAGCTCCTCTGTTTCTTCTTTCATCACAATAGAAGTGTGTTGGTTGATGTTGCATGAGAGTAAGTTCCTCTATGTTGTCTAATGGCATCATGTGACTCGCCTTGCCCATTTTTAATTTTTTTTTTAAATGGGACGTCACTTGTTACACTGGTGTGATAAGGTTGTCTTGCTATTGCATTCTCTTAGATAATTATGGACGTTTGTGCTGCTAGGTATATTCAAAACAAGAAGTAGCCACTACAGCTGGTACCTCAGGTCAGTGATATGAATTGTACTTTAATTTTTGCTTATTGTTGGTTTACTTGGCCGGCCATTGCTATTGCTATCTTCTCTAAAAACCACTAAGAAAGTATCACATATTGCTTTATTAAGAATTAGAATAGTATATCATATATTGGTCTCAAGCATTATATTCCATCAGATGATTTGCTTCATAGCAAAAAAAATTATGCTTAAACTCTTATTCCTTTTGCAGGCATCTCTTTGATTGGTTATCCCCATTCTTCCTAAAAAAAGTTCTTTGGTTTCTTCTTTCATTACCAGCGAAGTGTGTTGGTTTATGTTGCACGAGAGGAAGTTCCTCTATGTTATCTAATGGCATCATGTGACTCGCCTTGTCCATTTTAAGAAATTATAAATTGTATGTCATTTATTACGCAAGTGTGATAAGGCTGCCTTGCTCTTGAATTCTCTTACATAATTTGATTTAGCTTGCCACTTGAATTAAATTTTTTGGTAGAGTGAATTCGAGATCAAGGCTACCTCATGATACATGAAGAAGAAGTAACATCAGATTCACTTTTTCTAGAGATGGATGAGTCATATGGTACCATCAACCAATACACTTCCTTTCCATCCAAAACATATATAATTCATAGGCGGAATGATCTTATGGCTTCAAAAATAATGCAAAGTGTCACGATCCAAATAGGTATCTAGGTCGCGATGGCGCCCAATGTCGATGTTAGGCTAGCCAACTTTATTAGTCTAGTATGTCCTATTAAATTTTACCAAATTCTTATTAAAAATAATTGAGTTCTGTCACGAGCATGAGAAAAAGAATTTCAAGCATCAAAGACAATTTAACTGAAATGACCAAAAGTTAATTTTTTTTTTAACTGACAACCAAATGAACCCGCCTAGAACCTGCACAATTAAGTACATAAGCGTAGCATGAGTACATAAACATTATGTACCCAGTAAGTATCCAGTCTAATCTAGAAGAAGTAGTGACGAGAGGTCGACTTGACACTTACTAGGTCCAAAACAATTTATCTAAATATAAGGCTAAGCATGAATATCAAAGATGAACATCAACAAGGACAAGAATAACAATCTATCCACATATACATTTATGTGTCAACTCCTATCAAACCAATTACTCATTTATTCCTTTGGGCCCCTCTTTTAACGTTTTAGCAACCACAAGAAAATACAAAGCAATTAACATGCGCATAGTATTCCGAGGACGTCGGAGGTCCGAACGCGCATAGAAGCATTTATTACCCCGCTCGTGAATCATACGTGCAACGCGGTAAATCTATAAATAATAGAGTTACCCCACTCGCGAATCATACATGCGACGCAAGTACTCATAGATACACACATTCAAACAGTCAATCCATATTTTATCAGTAAACACTTATCCGAAGAAAAATAAATTCCCATATCACGGTTCATAAAAAGGAAACGAAGTCTCACTTATTTAGAATTCATCTACAAATTTGATGCGACTTAAGCAATTTCAAGTATCGGTAAAGTTACAAATAATCCAAGTATAGCATGCTTTCGGGTCCTAGACTACCCACACTTAAGTAAAATAGTAGCTACGCACGGACCCTCGTCACCTCGTGCGTACGTAGGCCCCACAAATTGTAGCACATAATAACTTATTTCACCTATGGGGACAATTCCCTCTTACAAGGTTAGAAAGGAGACATACCTCGTATCAAGCCTACTTCCCGATTAAAGAATGCGCTCAAACCTCCAAATTTGACACCCAACAACTCGAAACTAGCCAAACATTACATAAACTAGTCAATATATTCTCGAAAGTTCATAATTCTACCATATAAGTGATTACCCAAGCTAATTTGTAAGATTCTTAAAATTCACCCCCGGGCCCACATGCTCGAATTTCAGAAATTCTTGAAGAAAGTTGTTACACATAACCTAAAGATTAATAATATATGATTTTTACTAGATTCCATAACTAATTTCGTGGTTAAATCCCATTTTATTCAAAAACCTAGGTTTCACCCTAAACCCATAATTTTCACTAATCTTTATGTGTTAATCTACCCAAAAACTAATTAATAAACTCACATTAAGTAGGAAATACATTACCTCAAGGTGCTAAGTCTAAATCTCTGTTTTTGGGAGCTCCTAAATCGCTCAAAGTGTGTTAAATGCTCTCAAATGAGCCTAAGTCCCGATTTAAAACGACCTCACTGCCTTTAGTCATTCTGCACCTGCGGCGCGTGGACCGCACCTACGGTCCCGCTCCTGCGGACCAGTGCCCGCATCTGCAGAAAGAGGAGAGGCTAGCCTAGATCACACATGTGGAAGGATTCCCGCACCTGCGGCTCCGCTTCTGCGAAGAAGGGTCCGCACCTGTGGATCCTGGGCACCCCCTTGATGGCCGCGCCTGAGATCTCGCACATGCGGCTGTTCGAATACACCAACAAGTTCTAAATCATAAAATAGACTCGCTCGGACCTACAAAATGCCGAAACAACATTAAATCTAAGAATCGTACCCCAAAACCAACTAACTCAACTTAAGAACTTTAAGTTCTTGGATTCACTTCCAATATGCTGAAATGTAACTATACTACACGGAATGACACCACATTTTGTGAGAAAGTCATAAATGACACTACAAAACTATTCCTAGCCTCAGAATTCCGTTGGGACCTCGATAACACCAAAATGCCTTTCAAAACCTCAATCTTTCAACTTCAAGAATCATATTTCACTATTTGGCGCCGATACGCCCCAAGGTCATCCAAAATCCGTTCCGAACATACGCCCAATACCGAAATCATCATGCGAACCTATTGGAACCTTCAAACCTCGATTCTGAGGTCATTTACTAAAAATATTGACCGAAGTCAAACATGGCCTTTAAGGCCAACCGTAAGGAACTAAGTGCTCCAATTCCAACCCAAACTCTTCCAATTCCCGGACCAACCAACCCCGTAAGTCATAAATTAATAAAAGCAAGTGCAGGAAGTCTTATTCAGGGGCAGGGGGTTCTAGAAAGCAAAATGACTGGTCGGGTCGTTACACAAAGTACTTTGGAATTGTTTGACAGTGGAAGTGGTAGGACTTAAAGTGAAAACTATGATTAATGGAGAGGTTTCAAATTTGGAGATCTCGGGTTTTCTTGGAATTGCATTGTGACAGGTATGTTGTAGCTGAGCTAGGAAAAATAGAGACTAGCTCATGGACGTTTGTGCTGCTAGGCATATTCTAGACAAGAAGTACATGCAAGCCGCTACAGCTATTGGATCAGAATTTTACTTTAGTTTTTGATCTTTAATTGGTTTACTTGGTTGGCCATGTCTATTGCTATCTTCACTAAAACCATTAAGAAAGCATCAAATATTACTTTATTAAGAATTAGAATAGTATATAATATGATGGTCTCAAGCATGATATTCCATCAGATGATTTGCTTAATATCTAAAAAATTATGCTTCAGCTCTTATTCATTTTGCAGGCATCTTTCTGATTGGTTATCCACAATCTACTAAAAGCAAGTTCCTTGGTTTCTTCTTTCATCACAACCGGAGTGTGTTGGTTGATGTTGCATGTGAGGAAGTTCCTCTATGTTGTCTAATGGCATCATGTGACTCTCCTTGCCCATTTTAAAAAAATTGTAAATTGGATGTCACTTCATACGCAGGTTCGATTAGATCGTCTTGCTCTTCCATTCTCTTAGATAATTTGATTCAGCTTGCTACGTGAGTTAAAATTTTTGGTAGAGATAATTCAAAAGAAATGCTACCTCATTATACGTGTAGAAGAAGTAACATCCAATTCACTTCTTCTAGATATGGATGAATCATATGGTACCATCAACCAATACATTTCCTTTCCATCCAAATCATATATAATTCATAGGAGGAATGAGTTTAGGGCTTCGAAAATCATGCAAACTACTCTGGAACCGTATGACAGTGGGGGTGGTAGGACTTAAAGAGAAGATTATGATTATAGGAGAGGTTTCAGATTTGGAGATCCCGGGTTTTTACTTGCAATTGGATTTTGACGAGTATGTTATAGCTGAGCCAGGAACAATGGAGACTAGCTCATGGACGTTTGTGCTGCTAGGTATATATAAGACAAGAAGTACAGGCAAGCCACTACAGCTGTTGGCTCAGGTTAGTGATCTGAATTTTACTTTAATTTTTGATTTTTGTTGGTTTGCTTGGATGACCATGGTTGTTTCTATCTTTATTAAAACCATTAAGAAAGTATCATTTAATATTTTATTAAGAATTAAAATTGTATATCATATGCTGGTCTCAAGCATGGTATTCCATCAGATGATTTGCTTCATATCAGAAAAAATTATGCTTCAGCTCTTATTCCTTTTGCAGGCATCTCTTTGATTGGTTATCCACATTCTGCTAAAAGCAAACTCCTCGGTTTCTTCGTTCATCAAAACAGTAGTGTGTTGGTTAATGTTGCATGGGAGGAAGTTCCTCTGTGTTGTCTAATGGCATCATATGACCCGCCCTACCCATTTTTTTAAAAAAAATTGTAAATTGGATGTCACTTCTTACATAGGTGTGATAAGGTTGTCTTGCTGTCACGACCCAAATTCCCAACCTTAGGGGTCGTGATGGCGCCTAACACCACACTTGCTAGGCAAACAAATTTTTGAACTTGATTAGCCATTTTTCCTTTGAATGTTTACTTGACACAATAAGACAATCTAAAAATAAACTACATCTAATAATTTTCAATGCATGCCTTCACGAATAAAATAATAAATGAATGAATAAACCGAGCCACGAACTAGCTATATAAGTATGAGGCTACCCCAGGGCCTGGTGTCACAATTCACGAACTACTAAGAATACTACAAATAATGGGCTGAAAGAAATAATGTATCTGTTTTGAGTGTAATAAAACAGTCTCTATAAAACTAAGAGAAGACTCAAGGAATCTGCGGACGCTAGCAGATCTACCTCGTGTCTCCGAATGATGATATCGGCTACTAAGATCTCCTAACGTTGGCCGGTACCTGGATCTGCACAAAAGAGTACAAAGTCTAGTATCAGTACAACCGACCTCATGTACTGAGTAAGTGCCGAGCCTAACCTAGGTGAAGTAGTGACGAGGCTAGGACAAGACACCACATAAAACCTAGACATTGAAATCATGCTAACAGGAATAATATCAATTAGAGAATGTAAATAGTAATTAACGGGAAGGGAGCATGCGATGGGGACTTTTTTTTTTTTTTGTTACATAAGGAATGGAGATAACAATTATACAAACACAGACAGTGATCAACAATAACATTAGCAATTAATGATAAATAGAATACATGGAATCACCCTTCCTGCTTTTACTCTCATCCTCACCAGATAATTAAGAATGCACGGCATCACCCTTCGTGCTTTATTCTCTTCCTCACATTATATAGAAATCATGCACGACATCACCCTTCGTGCTTTACACTCTTCCTCACAATATAATTAAGTCAAGCATGGCATTACCCTTCGTGCTTTACACTCTTCCTCACAATATAATCAAATCATCAATAACATACAAAGGGGATTTCACAAGGAAACAGTATTTCATCATAATTTCTATCGCCATTTGATATTTCAATCTCAACTCAATGTTCTCAAAGGAATTTCACAAGAAATAAATATTTCATCATGGTTACTATCATCATTTATCATTTCAATATCAACTCGGGATTCAGAATAATAATCATCTCGGTGGAGTCGAATACAAATGTCTAAACATTTCACTAGCAACAGTAATCACAGATGATAGGCTTTAAGACGACCAAAATAACAAGAAATAGCATTTACTCGCATGGTATGACCTGAACACGACATATAGGTACTTGTCACCTCACCTATACTTTGGATTTAGAAAGCAAACAGGTCACAAGTAGCCACACAATACCTATTCCCTCAAGCTAAGGTTAGACAAAACAATTACCTCAATTCCGCAGGCCACTCACTGCTCAATTACAGCTTTTCCTTTTGGATTCACCTCAAACACACTCGAATCTAATCATAATTAGCTTAATATCATTAATTAAGGCTAAAGGAACTAACTTTACTGAAAAATTATGATTTTCCTAAATTTTCTATTAAAAAAAGGCTAAAAACCGACCCCGGGCCCGCTTGGTCCAAACTCGGGGTTCGGACCAAATTCAGTTTACCTATTCACCCCCGAGCCCGAATATGCAATTAGTTTTGAAATCCGACCCCAATTCAAGGTTAAAGGTGAAGAAGAACATTAGGTAATTGAAAGAGAAGAGTTTAGAATTGTTTACCAACACTTTGGGGATGAATTTGTGTGAACAAAATCGCCTCTAGGTCTTTGTAGTTCGAAAAGTTTGAAGAAAGTGGTTCTGCCCGTTTTAAAATATGATTTTATGTAACTGGACATGCCTTCATCGCGTTCGCGATGGGCTTGTCACATTCGAGTAGGGTCGGGCCCAAATGGCCTTAGCGATGGGCCTGTCACGTTCGAGTAGGGTTAGGCCCAACTAGCCTTCGCGTTCACGGTGACTTGGGCGCGTTCTCATAGAAAAAATGAGCTCCCCACCCCCAGGCCCACTTAACTCACTGCGTTCGCGAAGGGTCTCCCCTTAGTGCTTCAGGTTCGTGTCCAGGGCTACACGTTCACGTAACACAAAATGACCCCAGTGCAAAGTCTACTCTACGTATTCGCGAGTGGAGTAACGCGAACGCGAAGAACAAATTTACTGTGCACTAGAACAACAAAAATGGCAGACTTTAACATGTTCAATACATCCCGTAGCCTATCCAAAACTCACCCGAGCCCTCAGGTCTCTAAATCAAACATGCACGCAAGTCTAAAAACATCATACGGACTTGCTCGTGCGATCAAATCATGGAAATAACATCATAACAAACCTGTATCGAGCTCCGGGACCAAAATAGGGGACCGATACTAACGACTTCAAACATTAATCCATTACTTTATTCCATTAACAATCCAGCAAAATAATTTCTTTCACAAATTGATTTCTAAGGCTAGGATCTCCCGGGATCGTTAGAACATGGATCCGGGTCCGTTCACTAAAAATGTTGAACCAAGTTAACTAAAACCAAACTTTAAATTCCAAAAATTATTATTTCTCATATTTTCACATAAAAGCTTTCCGGTTTCACGCCTGGACTGCGCATGCAAATCAAAAATAAAATTAATCTTTTTAAGGCTAATGAGCCTGGAATGGAGTCTTAATTTATAATGACCCTTTGGGTCATCACAATATCCACCTCTAAAACAAACGTTCGTCCTCAAACGGATATAGGAAATTACCTAAACTGGAAAACAAGTGGGGATATCTACTCTGCATGTCCAACACGGACAACCAAGTAGCTGCCTCAGCAAGATGACCCCTCCATTGCACTCGAACTGAAGGGTAGCTCTTTGATCTCAACTAACGAACCTGCCGGTCTAGAATGGCTACCGGCTCCTCCTCATAAGCCAAATGTTTGTCCAATTGGACAGAGCTGAAATCTAATACGTGGGACGGGTCACCATGATATTTCCGGAGCATAGATACATGAAATATCGGATGAACTGAGGATAACCCTATAGTCTACGCAAGTTTATAAGCTACCTCCCCCACTCTATCAAGAATCTCAAATGGACCGATATACCTAAGACTCAACTTAACCTTCTTCCCAAATCTCATAACACCCTTCATGGGCGATACCCGAAGTAATACCCTCTTCCCAACCATGAATGCTACATCACGAACCTTACGGTCGGCGTAACTCTTTTTCCTTGACTGAGTTGCACGAAGTCGATCCTGTATAATCTTGACCTTATCTAAGGCCTATTGAACTAAGTCTGTACCCAATAACCGAGCCTATCCCGGCTCAAACCATCAAATTGGCGACCTGCACCGCCTACCATATAACGCCTCATAGGGAGCCATCTGAATGCTCGACTGATAGCTATTATTATAGGCAAACTCCGCTAACGGCAAGAATTGATCCCAAGAACCTCCAAAGTCAATAACATAAGCGCGTAGCATATCCTCTAGAATCTGAATAGTATGCTCGGACTGCCCATCCGTCTGAGGATGAAATGATGTGCTCAACTCAACTCGGGTACCCAACTCTCGCTGAACTGCCCTCCAAAAGTGTGAGGTAAACTGCGTACCTCGATCAGAAATAATAGACACGAGCACTCCGTGAAGGCGAACAATCTCTCGAACATATATCTCTGCCAACTGCTCTGAAGTGTAAGTACTTTCCACTAGAATGAAATGTGCTGATTTAGTCAGCCTATCCACAATAACCCAAACGGCATCGAACTTCCTCTAAGTCCGTGGGAGTCCAACAACGAAGTCCATAGTGATATGCTCCCACTTCCACTCAGGAATCTCTATATGTTGAAGTAAACCACCGGGTCTCTGATGCTCATATTTCACCTGTTGGCAATTCAAAAAACGAGCCACATAAGCAACAATATCCTTTTTCATCCTTCGCCACCAGTAGTGCTGCCGCAGATCTTGGTACATCTTGGCAGTACCCGGGTGAATAGAATACTTAGAATTGTGAGCTTCTTCAAGAATAAACTCACGAAGGCCATCAACATTTGGCACACATATACAACCCTACATCCTCAAAATACCATCATCTCCAACTGTAACCTTCTTGGCACCACCGTGCCGAACGGTGTCCCTAAGGACAATCAAGTGCGGGTCATCATCATGCCGATCTCTAATACGCTCAAATAAGGAAGACCGAGCGGCTCTACAAGCTAAAACATGGCTGGGCGAAATATCCAACCTCACAACCTGATTAGCCAAAGTCTGAATGCCTGAAGCTAATGGTCTCTCACCGACTGGAATAAATGCAAGGCTGCCCCTACTCACTACCTTCCTACTCAATGTATCGGCCACCACATTGGCCTTTCCTGGATGATACAATATAGTGACATCATAATGTTTCAATAACTCTAGCCATCTCTTCTATCTAAAATTAAGGTCCTTTCGCTTTAACAAATACTGAAGGTTACGATGATCCGTGTAAACCTCGCATGGCACGCCATAAAGATAGTGCCTCTAAATCTTTAATGCATGAATAATGGCTGCCAACTCTAAGTCATGTATAAGATAATTCTTCTCATAGATCTTTAACTGCCGCGATGCATGTGCTATCACCCTGCCCTCTTGCATCAATACCGCTCCCAACCCAACACGGGAAGCATCACAATATACCGTGAAAGATCCTGAACCTGATGGTAACACCAATATCGGTGCTGAAGTCAAAGCTGTCTTGAGCCTAAGCTCACTTCACACTCGTCCGACCATTTGAATGGAACACTCATTTGGTTCAATATGATCTTAATAATTGCTCATAATCAATTGTAGAATCATAAAATAACTTCACGTTAATAATAATCTCCTTTCAACCCTTCACAATACTGACAACGAGATGTGACACATGGAGAACTCATAATTATCTACCTGAATTAACGTGTTTCATTTAACGCCACATGGGCGGGCACATACCTTGTAGGTAAAGCTCAATAATTATAACATGGATTTGGAAAATTATGCATAGATAAATTTTATATAAAAATTTTCAAATAAACCTAACAGGCATGGCTCCTATTAGTACTATAGTACAAATTTTAATTTCACAAGAGAGAACTTAAGCACAAGAATTTTCATCACAAGGCCCTCGTCCTTATATAATTTCCACCGTGGCTCGTAGCTCGATTTAAACATACCAAATCATATTAAAATGCGAGGGTCTCGCCCTCAGTTCTGAATCACAAGTAATATGCACATCATGCCAATCGAAACATTCCATTTTCTTCTTTTAAATATTTTCCGCTAAACAAATTACAACACGTAATGATAGACATAGCTATCTTCATAGAATCTCCCAATACAAGTATCCACATAAGTAAATTTCAGGTTTAAGAAGCTCACCCATGAGTGGAGCATACTAGGAGAACTTTCTTAGGTACTCATAACCGAATCAAGTTAAGGAAATTGCCACTTTATAATAACTAGAAATTTTAATTGTAATGACACTATTTGATCATATAGCGACCTTAGCCATACCATAGAAAGTATATTAATGGGCTGGGTCTCCACCTCTAGGAGTCTAACCTCCACCTTCGACATTCCGACCCTTTTCCCCTAGCTGGACATGTAAGTTGAGTTGTAACTACAATGGGGCACGTAGCCTGAGTGCTCTGATAAAATATGACTCTCCCAAGTCTAGGACAATTTCTACCACTAGCCGAAATAAAGTATCAATCTACCCTGCATGGTACAAAATTTTACGATTATAATTGAATCCTTTAATGAGTCTGAGAAACAAATTCTATCAATAGCATTTGGGAGAACTGATCCAAGTAGTTGATGTTGCAATGGCTGGTCGTCTTCTTCGTAGGCTTGCAACAAACACCGGCGACCAATTTCTTCTTTTACCATGTTTCCTCAACACTGCTGAGCTACCCTATTTATTCATATACTCTTCGTTATTCTTTGGGGTAACTCTCATCCCCATTAATGCACAATGATCACAAAAGTAGAGCTCTATACAGATAAATCTTGGCACGAACCCTTTAGTCTAGAAGCTCGTCAACCACTGCACTTCCTCAGAAGCACCCCAAAATCCACAATCGTGACTTCCACACTGAATAGACCTTCCGTAGATTTAAAGTTGTTTATATAATCCTTCGGTACTGAGGTATAGGGTTATTAAGGAGGCAGACATACCGAAAGTCCCAGCTTTATCTCTTGCATCGCAAGCCTTATACATTCCAGGCCAACATCGATATAACATATGATCTCGCAATCTATTCCTTGACAGTGGACTTCCCCACTTGGCACGAAGTCACAGGTCACAATGTCTGATAATCCACAATGTTAAACTTCACAGCTCATATAAACCAACCCCGTTGCTTTCAACTTATCCCTATGTTCTACAATACTTCATAGCAGCGGTCAAGAAAATCATGTGGGTCTTCAAAAGATGTACCACTGAAATGGAGTGGAATTAGCTTGATGAACCTGTTCAGTCTCCACAAAGCATCGGAAGTCATAGTTGCCCTATCAGCAATCGGGGCTGCCGCAATTGTCTGAACTACCCCAACTGGGTTGGCTGCTAGGGTCTGGATCTGAGGAGTAGTCTGACCAGGAGTGTGGGTAGCAGGAGTCTGGACCCCTCCTCTAGCCTGAGATACAGCTACTGCAACAGGGAGTGCGCAAGTCTGGGCTACACTCTCTATCGGGCCCACTAATCGGACCAAAGCATCCTAAAGTACCGGGGTAGCAATGAACCCCTCTGGGACCTGAGCTAGTCCAGTTGGAACGGTCTGAGCTGGAGCCCCCTTATCAATCTCAACCTGGGGCTTTGCAACTGGGGTTGCAGTATGAGCAACGGGCTGAGTCCTTCCCCTGCCTCGGCATCTGCCCCTAATAGAAGTTGTTGTTGCTGGAGGACCGGATTGTTGGTTAGCGGAAGATGAAGCACGTGTTCTCGCCATTTGCGAGAGAACAGAAGAGTTCAATCAGTATTTTTTTTGAGATATCAAGAATCGCACAACAGAGTAGAAATAAAAATGAGTTTGTTCCTAACTTCATAGCCTCTGAGAGATAAGTACAGACGTCTCCGTACCGATCCTTTAGACTCTATCAAGCTTGTTCGTGAATTGTGAGACCTATGCAACCTAGTGCTCTGATACCAACTTGTCACGGCCCAAATTCCCAACCTTAGGGGTTGTGATGGCGCCTAACACCACACTTGCTAGGCAAGCCAATTTTAGAACTTGATTAGCCATTTTTCCTTTGAATGTTTACTTAACACAATAAGACAATCTAAAACTAAACTACATATAATAATTTTCAATGCATGTCTTCACGAATAAAATAATAAATGAATGAATAAACCTATCCACGAACTAAATATATAACTATGAGGCTACCCCAAGGTCTGGTGTCACAATTCACGAACTACTAAGAATACTACAAATAATGGGCTGAAAGAAATAATGTATCTATTTTGAGTGTAATAAAACAGTCTCTATAAAACTAAGAGAAGACTCCAGGAATCAATGGACGCCAGCAAATCTACCTCGTGCCTCCGAATGATGATATCGGATACTAAGATCTCCTAACGCTGGCCGGTACCTGGACCTGCACAAAAGAGTGCAGAGTGTAGTATCAGTACAGCTGTACCCATTTACTGAGTATGTGTCGAGCCTAGCCTCGGAGAAGTAATGACGAGGTTAGGACAAGATCCCACATAAAACCTAGACATCAAAATCATGCTAATAGGAATAATAACAATTAAAGAATGTAAACAATAATTAACCAGAAGGGAGCATGCGATGGGGGAATTTTTTTTTTGTTACATAAGGAATGAGGATAACAATTAGACAAACACAGAAAGTGATCAACAATGATATTAGAAATTAATAATAGAAATGGAACTTGCACGCCATTACCTTTCGTGCTTTTACTCTCAGCCTCACCAAATAATAAATAGAATACACGGCATCACCCTTCGTGCTTTTACTCTCATCCGCATAACTAAGAATGCGCGTCATCATCCTTCTTGCTTTACTCTCTTCCTCACATTATAAATAAATCATGCACGGCATCACCCTTCCTGCTTTACACTCTTCCTCACAATATAATTAAGCCATGCACGGTATCACCCTTCGTGCTTTACACTCTTCCTCACAATATAATCAAATCATCAATAACATAAAAAGGGGATTTCACAAGAAAATAGTATTTCATCATAATTTCGATCACCATTTAGTATTTCAATCTCAACTCAATGCTCTCAAAGGAATTTTACAAGAAATCAATATTTCATCATGGTTACTATCATTATTTATGATTTCAATCTCTACTCGAGACTCAGAATAATAATCATCTTGGTGGAACCGGATACTAATCTCTCAACATTTCACTAACAACAATAATGCCAGATGATAGGCTTTAAGACAATCAAAATAACAAGAAATAGCATTTACTCGCATGGTATGACCTGACCACAATGTATAAGTACTTGTCAACTCACCTATGCATTGGATTTAGCAAAAAAACAGGTAACAAGTAGTCACACAATACCTATTCCCTCTAGTTAAGGTTAGACGCAACACTTACCTCAATTCCGCAGGCCACTCACTGCTCAATTACAACTTTTTCTTTTGAATTCACCTCCAATTCACTTGAATCTAATCATAATTAGCTTAATATCATTAATTAAGGCTAAAGGAACTAACTTTACTGAAAATTTATGATTTCCTAAATTTTCTCAAAAAAGGTTAAAAACCAACCCTGGGCCCGCTTGGTCCAAACTCGGGGTTCGGGCTAAATTCCGTTTACCCATTCACCCCCGAGCCCGAATATGAAATTAGTTTCGAAATTCGACCCCAATTCGAGGTCAAAATTTGATTTTTACAAAATTCCTTAATGCTAACCAAACCTTCAATTTCTACCATGAAAATTCTTAATTTTTAATTGAAAAGTGATGAAAAACATTGGGTAATTGAAAGAGAAGAGTTTAGAATTGTTTACCAACACTTTGGGGAGGAATTTGTGTGAAGAAAATCGCCTCTAGGTCTTTGTAGTTCGAAAATTATAAAGAAAGAGGTTCTGCTCGTTTTAAAATCTGATTTTATATAACTGGACAGGCCTTCATCGCGTTCGCGATGGGCCTGTCACGTTCGCATAGGGTCAGACCCAAATTTCCTACGCGTTCGCGGTGTCCTAGCCGCGTTCGCATAGAAGAAATAAGCTCCCCTCCCCCAGGCCCACTTAACTCACTCCGTTCGCGATGGCCTGATCGCGTTCGCGAAGGGTCTCCCCCCAGTGCTTTGCATTCGCGTCCAGGGCCACGTGTTCGCGTAACACAAAATGACCCCAGTACAAATTCTACTCTACGCGTTCGCGCGTGGAGCAATGCGAACGCGAAGAACAAATTGATTGTGCGCCATAACAGCAAATACATAAGACTTTAACATGTTCAAAACATCCCGTAGCCTATGTAAAACTCACCCGAGCCCTCGGGGATCTAAATCAAACATGCACGCAAGTCTAAAAACATCATACATATTTGCTTGTGTGATCAAATCATGGAAATAATATCTAAAACTATGAATTTAACCTCAAAACTCATGATTTTTTCTCAAGAACACTTCAATTTCACTATTTCTCAACCGAACGTCCGAATCTTGTCAAATAAATTCCGATTCTCACCAAATTTCACAGGTAAGGCTTAAACATCATAAAAAATCTGTATCGAGCTCCGGAACTAAAATACGGGCCCGATACCAACGGCTTCAAACATTAATCCATTACTTTATTTCATTAATAATCCAACAAAAATATTTCTTTCACAAATTAATTTCTAAGGCTAGGGACCTCGGAGTCCAATTCCGGCCATACACCCAAGACCCATATTTTACTGCGGACCTCCCGGGATCGTCAGGATACGGATCCGGGTCCGTTCACTAAAAATGTTAAACCAAGTCAACTAAAACTAAATTTTAAATTTCAAAATTATTGTTTCTCATATTTTCACATAAAAGCTTTCCAGTTTCATGCGCGGACTACGCACGTAAATCGAGATAAATAAAATTAATCTTTTTAAGGCTAATGATCCTGGAATGGAGTCTTAATTTATAAGATAACACTTTGGGTCATCACACTTGCTCTTGAATTCTCTTAGATGATTATGGATGTTTGTGATCCTAGGTATATTCATGACAAGAAGTATAGGCAAGCCACTACAGCTGATGGCTCAGGTTAGTGATCTGAATTTTACTTTAATTTTTGCATATTGTTTGTTTGCTTGGTTGGCCATGGCTATTTCTATCTTCACTAAAACCATTAAGAAAGTATCAAATATTGCTTTATTACGAATTAGAATAGTATATCATATGATGGTCTCAAGCATGATATTCCATCTAATGATTTGCTTAATATCTGACAAAATTATGCTTCATCTCTTATTCCTTTTGCAGGCATGTCTTTGATTGGTTATCCACATTCTACTAAAAGCAAGTTCCTCGGTTTCTTCTTTCATTACGACCGAATTGTGTTGGTTGATTTTTCATGTGAGGAAGTTCCTCTGTGTTGTCTAATGGCATCATGTGACTCGTATTTAAAAAAAATGTAAATTGGATGTTACTTCTTACGCAGGTGTGATAAGGTTGCCTTGCTCTTGCATTTTCTCAGATAATTTGATTCAGCTTGCTACCTGATTCAGCATTGCTTTTGGTAGGACTTAAAACGAAAATTATGATTACCGGGGAGGTTTCAGATTTAGAGATCTCAGACTTTTTTTATAATTGGATTTCGACAGTATGTTGTAGCGGAGCTAGGAACAATAGCTCATGGACATTTGTGCTGCTAGGTATATTCAAGACAAGAAGTACATGAAAGTCACTACAGCTGTGGTAAATCATTATAAACAGAATTAGTAGCTAAAAGAAACTCTGCCATGTTCAACGCAAGATCTTGAACAATGTGTGGGTTTAATCTCTTTGCTGTTTGGAAAGCTTTCTGGTGTACTGCATCTATGTGCAAATTCAATTTTCATATTTGGCTCGTCCTTGGAAGGAAACACTTGCGGAAGAATGACCGAATTGGGAAGGGTTCACGATCAAATCAATCAATTAACTATGCTCCAATCCCAAGTTAGTTGAGGGTCATCTATAAGAATCCGTTGTTTATTTCTAAGCCCATTTTGTGCTAATACTAAATAATTAGGTACAATGTCCATTAAGAGTCTGTTACTATGGTTAAAGAATTATATGTTGTGTATGAACAAGTGTGAGATTAAGGGAACCTTGTGAAGAAAAATTATGATTAAAAAAAAAGAAAGAAAATAAAATCTTGCAAAGGAAATATTTTATGTACATATTGTGCATATTGTTCTGTTGGCATCATTCTCTTTGCTATTTGCCTAGAGTTATCAGTTTGTATCAATGATATCTCATTGCTCTTGCAGACTCTGTGTGCTTGAGTAAAAGAGACTTTAGGAAACTGCAAAGTTTTAACATTGTAATATTCGCCTGAAATGAGTTCTCTTTGTGGAATCATTTTGGTCTATGGTGGTCATTTTGGTCGTCAATGTGGAATCTTTTTGGTCATTTAATATATTGGAAATTAAGTATATATTCCAGTATATTAGACCTATTCAGCATAATATGCTGGAAGTTCATATACAGGTGCATCAATCTCCAGTATATTATGCTGGATCAGTCCGTGTTGCAGCAAAATAGTAGCTATTTTTAATAACTTTGAAAACGCTAGCCCGGGCTATTTTTACAACAGAACTATGATTCTAAGATGCTTCTTCTTTTCAACTTCATATTTGCCTAAGCTGATTTTGCATTACTTGCAAGAGCTTGACAATGGAGCAGGTACGAGTAATTAATCGCATGGGTTATGTTGAATTTGAATGAATTTATGTTGCAAGCCTTTTTAGGTTCCATCGTTTGTTCAAAGAAATCGTTGTGGCCATGAATATTTGCTGTTGAGAGAACGTGCAAGCCGAAGGTGCAAGCAAATACAACTTTGGGTATGAAGTTGTTAGTAATCAAGGAAGAAATACAACCTAAAACTCTAAATATAATGAGAGTGCCTTAGGATTAGGAAAAAAGTGAAACTATTAAAGGTGAATATTTTAAGTTTTCAGCATAAACATCTTAAAACTCTGGCGATAGGCAGACCTAATCTGATCAAGATTTTAACTGACATAGGTCTTTTGTACGCAGTATTTCTGCAAAAGGCTGTTTTCATAGCTCGAATCCGTGATCTCCTAATCACATGACAGCAGCTTTATCAGTTACACCAAGACTCTCCTTCTGAAATATTTTGTTTAAAAAGGTAAATAGAAATTTCTTACTTACCCAAATCCCTAGTTTGCCTTACTAGTTTGTTTAAAAATATTTTGCCTCTTAAAGTCCCTAGTTTCCACTTAATATTACCATCATCGACGTAGGGCGGCAAAGCTACTTCTTCGGAAGTCAAGTTTATGAGGTTCAATGAAACAATAAACCACGGGCCGATATTGTCCCTACGAACGAGTAGCAATCCAATGAAGTTTTCCATTTAAATTTAGCAGGATCTATGCGGAAGAAAACACCTGGGAATTTCTCAAGAATACTTTTCCAAGAATTAGTTCTTAAACTGTAAATACTAACATTATTTAGATGTTCAAACCCTCGAAATCCATACGCTCCACGTGACCCATCAACTTTTACAACTTTATAATCATCTTGGGACTCATTATAACAAAAACCATAAGTACTATAATGCTGATTATTTTTTCCTGACCAGGCCAATCTCTTCAACTTTCGTATAGACGGATTCCATAGATATAGTTCTTCACGACCAACAGAAAGACACAATAACCCATCACATGAACCCTCAACCAAGTGGTAATCTTTGCAAGACAAATCAAGCTCAACAGACTGATGGAGAGATTCTTGATACATAAGAGCGTAGAGCGAGCAAATGTAAAATCTGAGGCTATTATTCTCCGAAGATCCGCTAAAAAGAAGCCTCAAATCCTATTTCCTGGTTGAAAATTTTAGATAGGTTTTGATGAATTGAGGACTTAAGATTAGAGAAAGCCAAGATTTAGAAACACACCTCATTTTCAGCAAGGCCTTCACAGGTAGAATTATTAGTATTTCATGTATTACATGTAACATCATTTTTCTTTTTGAGTAAGGAGAAGAACCTGTGGCTTCGATCTGATGACCTCGAAATGAACCGGCCCAGGGCAGCTATCCGTCCGGTTAGCCTCTGAACGACTTTCATACTGTCCACGACGGTGATGTCCTCGATGGTCTTAATTTTATCGGGGTTGATCTCGATTCCTCGATTTAACACCATGAAGCCGAGGAATTTGCCCGAGCCGACCCCGAAAGCATATTTTTCGAGGTTAAGCTTCATGTTGTATTTTCTCAAGATTTCGAATGTCTCCTGCAAAGGAGTCAAATGGTCCTCTGCGCGCAGAGACTTAACTAACATATCGTCAATGTAAACTTCCATTGATTTACCTATTTGTTCTTCAAACATCTTGTTAACTAGGCGTTGATATGTATCCCCTGCATTTTTTAGCCCAAAGGGCATTATATTGTAACAATAAGTTTCATATTTAGTGATAAAATAAGTTTTTCCTGGTCTATTCGGGCATTACATTGTAACAATAAGTTTCATACTTAGTGATAAAAGAAGTTTTTCCTGGTCTATTGGGTCCATCAAGATTTGATTGTACCCAGAATAGGCATCGAGAAAGGTAAGTATCACTACTAAAAATTCGGTAAAAAGCGACCAAATTTTTGCGACAAAAACTGGTCTGTCAGGAAAAGCGACCACAGTTGGTCGCTAAATTGAAGAAAATTATTAAAAAATAATTGTAAATATATTAGCAACCAAGGTTGGTCGCTATTTGGTCGCTAATTTGGTCAGAATATTGACCGGACTGGTCAGACCCTCTTGGTCAAAGAAATATTGAATTTAGCGACCAACTGTGGTCGCTAAATTGGGACCCAGTTATAAAATTTTAATAATTATATTATTATTTTAAAAAAATTATAAAATATAAATAAATAATAATTTAAAAGTAGCGACCAAAGATGGTGGATTGTAAAAGGGGAAGCAGATAGAGACCAACTTTGATCGCTAATCTGGAATCCAGATATATAAATTTAATAATTATATTATTATTTAAATAAAATTATAAAATATAAATAAATAATAATTTAAAAGTAGCGACCAAAGATGGTGGATTGTAAAAGGGGAAGCAGATAGAGACCAACTTTGGTCGCTAATCTGGGACCCAGTTCTAACGTTTAACCATTATATTATTATTTTAAATATTATATAAAATGTAAAATAAATCCGATTCAACTTTAGTGACCAACTTTGGTCGCTAATCTGGGACCCAGTTCTAACGTTTAACCATTATATTATTATTTTAAATATTATATAAAATGTAAAATAAATCCGATTCAACTTTAGTGACCAACTTTGGTCGCTAATCTGGGACCCAGTTCTAACGTTTAACCATTATATTATTATTTTAAATATTATATAAAATGTAAAATAAATCCGATTCAACTTTAGTGACCAACTTTGGTCGCTAATTTTAATTTTTGTATAATTAGCGATCAAAGTTGGTCCCTTTTCAGGTAAACATTGGTCAAAATTAAAAATTACTTTTATATTTACTATCTAAATAATATAAATGTAATCCGTTAACACTTTTGTAATACAAGAGATTAATACACTAAAATATATTCTACATTTTATATATGTATTTAAAATTGTACAACAAAGCGTGTTATATATATATATATATATAAATATATATATAGACACACACACACAGACACTTCACTGTAATACTATAATGTATATATAACTTGTTATAATATATGTTAGTGTGTGTATATATATAAACAAACACTTCGTGCTGCTTTAACTATATATATAAACACACACTTCGACTTATAACCTTGTGATGAATGAATGTAATTCATTAACTCTATTATAATACAAATAATGAATACAATATCATATA
>ML366792.1:0-27330 GCA_005239505.1 Nicotiana paniculata
TGGGAGAAGAATGTAAAGGCCAAAAAGTGGCTAGTATGTGGACTAGGTCCAGACGAGTACAACGGAATCCAAAGCTGCATCACTGCCAAAGAGATTTGGGACACCTTGCAAGTAGCCCATGAAGGAATACCTCAGGTAAAAAGGTCAAGAGGTACTCTAGTATACTCTCAGTATGAAAACTTCACTATGAAAGAAGGAGAGACTATTCAAGATATGTACACAAGGTTCACAACCTTGACTAATGAACTGAAATCTCTTGGAAGAATCATTCTTGAAGAGGACAATGTTGAGAAGATCCTAACAAGGGTCTTGCCTATTTCTTGGGAAATAAAAATCACTACTATCCAGGAATCTAAAAATATGGAAACCCTTAGATTGGATGAGCTAATTGGAAACTTCACTGCCTATGAACTGAGAAGGCAGACAATGAAGATGGATGGTCCAAAGAAGGAGAGGAGTCTAGACCTAAGAATCACTGAGGGAGCAGATCTAGAAGATGATGAGATGGCCATGATCACCAAAGAATTAAGAAACTTTCTCATGAGGAAGAAAGGCATCTCTAGAGGAGGAAACTACAACAAAGCAAAGGCTCCAGAAAGACCAACCAACGAGGGATGCTATAAATGTGGTAAAACTGACCATATCATTAAAAATTGTCCTCAGTGGGAAGTAGAGTGGAAAAAGGAAAGATATGAGAGAAGGAACAGGAGGAAGGAACAGGTTCAACCCAAGACAAACACAACAAAGGCTATGGTTACTGCCTGGGGGGAAAGTTCAGATGAAGAATCAGAAGAAGGGGAGACTGAAGATCAGGCGCTCATGGCAATTGGAGAATCTGACAAGGAATCACATGAGGAACAGAGGTTCAAGTGAGAGGAGGTAGCCAGATTTGGCACTTGGATACTGGCTGCTCAAAGCATATGACTGGGAACATGGAACAGTTCCTTTCACTTGAAAGTCTTAAAGGAGGAAGTGTCTCCTTTAGAAACGGGAAGAAAGGTGAAATCATTGGGGTTGGTAAGGTAGGTAAGGATGATACACGATCTATTGAACATGTGTATCTAATTGATGGCTTGAAATACAGTCTGATCACACAACTATGTGACAGAGGTAACCTAGTTGCTTTTACTTCCACAAAATATTTTGTGATTAACCTACTTACTGATAAGATTGTTTTGCAGGGAAAAAGAATGAATAACATTTATGTCATAGATTTGTCCACACTGTCTGAAAATGAACTCACTTGTCTAAGTGTGTTGGACAGTGATCCCCTCCTGTGGCACAAACGACTTGGTCATGCAAGTCTAACTCAGCTTAACAAACTAGTCTCTAAGGACTTAGTGGTAGGACTTCCTAACATTAAGTTCAAGGAAGACAAAGTTTGTGAGGCATGTGCTAGGGGGAAGCAGGTAAGACCCTCTTTCAAAAGTAAGAAAATAGTCAGTACCGCCAGGACGTTGGAACTGGTTCATATGGATCTATGTGGTCCTATGAGAACTTTGAGTAGAGGTGGTAAGAGATATGTGATGGTGCTANAGCATTTGATATGTTCACTTCATTTTTCAAGAAAACTCAAAATCAATTGGGACATCAACTGGCATCAATAAGATCCGACCATGGTATTGAATTTGAGAATATTAAATTTGCTGAGTTCTGTGATGAACATGGTGTTAATCATAACTTTTCTGTCCTAGAACCCCACAGCAAAATGGGGTTGTTGAAAGGAAAAACAGAACTCTTGAAGACATGGCAAGAACCATGCTTCTATCTAGCAAACTACCTCACAGCTTCTGGGCTGAAGCAATAAACACTGCTTGTTACATAATCAATAGATGCATGACCAGACCTCTGGTAGAGAAAACTCCCTATGAATTACTTAAAGGGAGAAAGCCCAACATATCCCACTTTAGGGCTTTTGGATACAAGTGTTTTGTACACAATAATGGCAAAGATTCCCTAGGAAAATTTGACCCCAGAAGTGATGAGGGAGTATTCTTGGGATATTCATCACATAATAAAGCTTATAAAGTGTATAACAAAAGAACTATGTGTGTAGAAGAAAGTATACATGTTGTCTTTGATGAAACTAACATTCTTGCTAAGAGACAGGAACCTGAAGATGAGGAGCTTGGACTGGTAAGAAGCAATGATCACACTGAAGCAAGCATGAAAGGTGGAACAGGTGATGGACCAGGTTCAACTACCCTAAGCATCATGACAGGGGAAACTCAACATATGCAACCTGGCCCTGATCCTACCCTACAACAACAAGACATCATGGAATCATCTAGAAATGAACAACCAGTACTTAAGCCACACATATATCAGAGTTCTCAGCCTCTTGAGAACATCATAACAGATTTAGCATCTGGAATCAAGACAAGATCATCCTTGAAAAATCTGTGTGCATTTGATGTCTTTCTATCCATGATCGAACCAAAGAACATTGGGGTATCCCTAGAAGATGCTGATTGGGTAAATGTCATGCAAAAAGAGCTGAATCAGTTTGAAAGAAGTCAAGTATGGCACTTGGTACCCAGGCCAATGGATAGATCTGTAATTGGCACCAAGTGGGTCTTCAGGAACAAGCTCGATTAGGATGGAACTGTTACAAGGAATAAGGCAAGATTGGTTGTTCAAGGATATAGTCAAGAAGAAGGAATTGACTATGATGAGACCTTTACCACTGTGGCAAGACTGGAGGCAATCAGACTTCTTATAGCATTTGCTGCACACATGGAATTCATTCTTCATCAGATGGATGTTAAGAGTGCCTTTCTAAATGGCTATTTGAAGGAAGATGTATTTGTCAAGCAGCCTCTAGGCTTTGAAAGCAATGAATCACCTGACCACGCATACAAACTCGACAAGGCTCTATATGGTCTCAAACAGGCACCAAGAGCATGGTACGAAAGATTATCAAAATTTCTGCTAGAACATGGGTACAAACGAGGCAAAATTGATAGTACCTTGTTCTTAAGGGAAAAAGGTAAGGATCTTCTGGCTGTGCAAATATATGTGGATCATATCATATTTGGAGTGACTTCTGAGAAATTTAGCAAGGAATTTGCTATGCTAATGAGAAGTGAGTTTGAGATGAGCATGATGGGCGAGCTAAACTTTTTAGGCTTGCAAATTAAGCAAAACCCAAATGGAACAATGATCCACCAACAAAAGTATGTGAAAGAATTGCTTAAGAAGTTTAAAATGGAAGCTCAAAAGAAATAGACACTCCCATAGCCACAACTACAAAATTGGATATGGATGAACCTGGTTTATCTGTTGATCAGAAGCTATATAGAGGGATGATTGGGTCTCTATTNACATAGCCACAGATACAAAATTGGATGTGGATCAACCTAGTTAATCTGTTGATCAGAAGCTTTATAGAGGGATGATTGGGTCTCTATATCTCACTGCCAGCAGACCTGATATTGTGTTCAGCGTGGGATTGTGTGCTAGGTTTCAGGAAAATCCAAAGGAGTCCCACCTCACTACAGTAAAGAGAATTTTGAGATATTTGAAAGGCACCACTGATTTGTGCCTTTGGTATCCTAAAGGTAGTAATTTCGACCTTGTAAGATATGTTGATGCTCATTATGCAGGATTCCTGGTTGACAGGAAAAGTACTTCAGGTATGGCTTACTTTTTGGGTTCATGCCTTGTGTCTTGGGCTACCAAGAAACAAAAATTAGTAGCCTTGTCTATTACTGAGGCTGAATATGTGACTGCAGCCTCATGTTGTGACCAGTTGTTATGGATCAAACAACAACTCATGGACTTTGGTATTGATGTGGATGCATTCCTATATTTTGTGATAACACTAGTGCTATTAGTATGACGAAGAACCCGGTTCATCACAAAAGGACTAAGCACATAGATGTTAGACACCATTTCCTAAGGGATAACTATGAAAAAGGAATGATCTCAATCGAATTTTGTGCTACTGATCATCAAATTGCTGATATATTCACTAAAGCACTTAGTAGGGAGCATTTTGAGAGAAACAGGCTGGAATTAGGGATGATTAGGATCACCTGATTGAAGAGAAAGAAATTTTTTTTATTTAAATGAATTTTTGGCTAGAAAATTTTAATTAGGTACTTAATCAGATTAATAATTGCTCAGCATCATGTCTTTATTGCCATACTCTTGTGCCATGTATTAATATGATTCCCTGGATACTAATAATGTTGATCTATCTTTGTAAATTGAGGCAATTTAAAGATTTCAAACAGGATGAACCTGGTTCATCTATGCTGATTCACCTGACTGACAAGGTACGTACTCTTCTCCATATAGTAATTCAATTACAGTCACATATGAGCAGGTGTATATCTATAATTGGTTCATTCCTAAGTCTTTGTACTAATCCATAAACGAACTCGTTCCAAGGAGTCACATCAACACTCAATTAGCCTAGAAATAGGGAACTCTTAACCGTCAAATCAATGAAACTCCTACAACCATTAGACTTCCACTTAAATAAATTTTATATCCGCTGTAAAATTAATGGACATATGTTATAAAAGGCAATCATTACTCCTCTCTTCATAAAGCTTCCTTCAAACCAAGTTTAACTCATATTACACTACCCAAAACTTGCAACTCGTCCTTTCCTCTTAACAAAGCATAAAAATGTCTTCACCTCCACCAGCTTCTTCATCTAATTCCTTACCTAATCGTGATTACGATGGAGGAAATTCTGAATCTGTCTCCAATTCTCCATTTGTTTACAGCTCCGAATCACCAGAAATTCCATCATCCCCTGAAAATACACCCGTTCTTGAACCCACTCCAAAACTTGTAACTCGTCCTTTCCTCTTAACAAAGCATAAAAATGTCTTCACCTCCACCAACTTCTTCGTCTAATTCCTCACCTAATCGTGATTATGATGGCAGAAATTCTGAATCTATCTCCAATTCTCCATCTGTTTACAACTCCGAATCACCAGAAATTCCATCATCCCCTGAAAATACACCCGTTCTTGACAAAGGTACTAAGTCAGATTCATCCAATAAGTCATTCAAATCAGCTAATGAGGAAGAAGCACCTGGTTCAACCATGTCTGAAAAAGGTAATCTTGAAATCGATTCTGAATTTACTTCTACTGATAAAAGATTCGTGTTGGTAGGGTCTGTTGTTGATGTCGAAATACCTGGAAGAAAGAAGGGTGGGAGAAAATAAAGAATTCTTGAGAGAGAGGGAGAAAAAGATGTGAGGGGATCTTGGGAGGATGGTTCCACGCTGGTTATCTGTGGCCCCATTCCTGAAACTAAGGGAGAATAAGTCACTGATTTAGGGGGAAGCATAGTAGAGGAAGCTGTAGCAGGTCTTGCAAGTCTGAAGAAAGCTACAGATGAACCTGGTTCATCGGGGGAAGAATATTGGCTGAAAGGTTGAGAAAAATGGGGGAGTCTTATAACCCCAAGAGAAGAAGGAGTCAGAAACCCAAGAAGGCAACTTACCCAGTTCCTTCAAAGAAAAGGAAAATTTCTAAAGTTGCTGATGTTTCTGCTTCAAAAGTTAGAGCTACTCGTAGTACTGTGAGAGAAGAAGAAGAGAAATTAGAAAAGGCTCTGAAGAAGAGCAAGAAGAAGAGGGCAGCAAAGGGAAAAGCAAAAGTTGGAGAGCCTGTTGAGGCTATTGAGATTGAAGAGACTGGGTTGGACCTGGTCCAACAGGAGGAGCAACCTGCTCCAGGTGTGGCTGAGACACCAAAACCCACAAAGGCTAAGTCTTCTTCAAAGAAGTCAGCTAGGATGTCTGTCGCACAAACAAGATCTGTTAAGAAGACCAGGACCAAGACAAAGAGCGTGAAAGTTGTTTATGATGATGATGCAGACTGGAGTGGAGAAGAGGAGAAGGAAATTGGAGTGGTGACTGACAGAGTCACCATGTTTGGAAAAAGAACAATTTTAAAGGGTAAGCTGGTGAAGGATTTAGAGGAGCCTGGAATGCAATATTTAATGGAAACTCTGGAAGTACAAGGCTGGAAGGACCTGGTCCTTCGCATGGAAAGCAGGCTGGCAAGAGCTGAGTTGATAGAGTTTATGGGGAATGCAAGTGTCAAGGAAGGCAGGGTCACGTCCATGGTCAAAGGAATTGAGGTTTCCTTTGATGTCAAAGAACTGGGTGTTATTCTTAACATACCAGCTGAGGGCTATGAGGACTATACAAGGAAGAGATGGCCTTGTCTAGATGGGATGGCCTCAGCAATCGACATCACCAGGTTCTTTAGTGATAGTGAGAAGGAGATTGAACCCAGGCCGGTTTACAAGAGTGAATTGAAGCCCTAGCACAAGCTACTCTTTGAGTTCGTCATCAAGTTCCTACTGCCTAGACAAGAAATAAGTCACATGGCAAATTATATGGATCTTACATTGATGGACAGGGGAAATAAAATTAATTGGCCAGCTTTTATCATCCAACTCCTTGATAGAGTGGTGAACGGAACCAAGACACACGCAATTCCTTATGGATTCATTCTGACAACAGTGCTTGCACACTTTGGGGTTCCAGTAAAGAAGGATGAGATGGCTACGACCAAAGATTATTTTGGGAAAGAAACTTTGCTTACATGTGACTACAATGTCAATGTTCCTGTGGATGAACCTGGTTCATCAATGAAGCAGCCAGTCAACAGTAAAGTTAGAACTTTGGTGCAAGAAAATGAGATTAAGGATATGGAGATCCTTCACTTGAAGTCTCATGTGATTGAGGTTGAAGAAGATCGGGATGCTCTTAGAGTTGAATTAGCAAAGGAGAAAGAAAAGAACGAGGGTGTTCTTCAGCAGATGTTGTCTCTCCTACAATCCAAGTCCACAACCTCCACTGTACCTTCCCATCCTTAGGCTTCTCAAAGCTTCCATAACCCATCTTAAGACCAGTTATCAGTTTCAGTTCTGTTTATTATTTTTTTGCTCATGGTTGGTTGTTTTTGTTTTTCTGTGTGGTGGTTGATTATCGTTACTTATCAATGAATTTTGCTTTTAGTTATTGACTTGTCTCAATTTCTGAGTTGGCTAACATTTATTGGTTTCTTGTGTTGATTAATCATGCTTTGCACCTGCCGTTGCCTCAATGGCCATAAGTAATAATTAATAAAACTGGTAAGTATCTCATTTTGCAAACTTTTTGATGATGCCAAAAGGGGGAAGATAGATATGTGTTGAACTTGCTGAACTATTCAAAAATGTTTTTAAAGTGATATTTATAACCTAATGAACCTGGATTCTCTATGATTAATGCTTAAAACTATATAAAGTTCTTTAAAGTGTATACAAGATTAAGCATAGAGTTTGTCATCATCAAAAAGGGGGAATTTTGTTGACCCATGTCACTGCATAGTTTTGAAGATTGACAAAAGGCTTACCAGTTGAACCAGGTCCATCAGAGCACACATCTTGGACTGACTAGCTGGCACATGAACCATATATGCTTAGGAGATGTTTTGAATATGAAATATCAATTAACCAAGAGATTGTCTCCTAATTCAAAAAGGTTGCAAACTGATCTGATTAATTGAAGTCGAATTCAGTAAGGAAAGTAACAAAAGAAAGGAAGTTGAGTTTGGTTCGAATTGGTTCACCCAGGTAGAGTTGAACAAGAATTGGAAGACAAGCTCAACGACTGACTCTATAAATACTTGATGTATTTCTGCTGGAATTAAACACGCACAAATATGAAGTGAATCAAAGTATAAAAACAAAATTCCCAGAGTTATTTTTGCTAGCAGAATCATTGTGCGATGCAAAGGCTACAGTTCAACTAGATGAACCAGTTCCATCTGATTGATTATTGAGTCTAGTTGATTGTAGTATGAGTTTTTAATATTGTATCTTTTAGATTTCATAGAAGCAATTGTAATAGGTACGTATTGATCAAGTTAGAGTTAACTTGAGGTGTGTAGAAATTAGCTAGGGGCTAGTTACTACAAAGGGGTTAAAGTTAATCCTTAGGATTACAAAGGAGATTATTTTGTAAGTCCGTTTTCCTCAGAGTTTTTAGTGAAGAGTTGAGAAAATCCTACTGAGGAGTAGGTCGTGGTTTTTTCACCTTTTGAGTCAGGTGTTTCCATGTAAAAATCTTTGTGTTTTTACTTTACTGCTTTTTATTATTGTGCAACAGTAGTAGTTGGAACACCAAGAAGAATCAGGTTCCTCTACTGAGACAGCACTCGAAAATTAGGTACCAAACAAAGTAACCTATCTTCTTGTGTGGTATTGAAGTCTAAAATAACAGTTATATATGAGCTTATGAAGGATTTAGTTGAACCTCACTTTGATATGGAGGCGGTGTTAGCGTATGGGCATTGAGAGTTATTGATTGTTTTGATCTATGGCTTTGAGCCAAGTGGGGGAGGCTGCTAATGGTAAGTTGGTTACATGATTATGCGAGGTATTGAGTTCAGTTCGAGGTATACTGGTGAATCAGTTATGACTTGCAGAGGTGGAGTCTGAGAAGACTCGAGTAATGGAAATGTTTAGATACCGGTGGTAATGCACTCTATTGGTAAATGGGTTTTATTAAATGATTGAGTTGTAACTGTAAATGGTGTAGAGTGTGTGGAGTAGGAATTTGCTTGGTTGCTTCGAAGTGTGGGTTACTTCCTAGTATGTTGGTGTGCGAATATGGTCAGTTCGTTTGATCGGTTTGATCAGTTTAATTAAAATTTGTGTAGAGTGGATGACACTCGAGAATGGTTCTGATGGATTCATGGTTATATGTAACAATTTGGAATCATCAAGGTGTGCATTTGGCTAGAACTGAGATTTACGTTGGAGGGTGCCAAGACTTGTGGCATTTCTACATTATCATGGATTCTGCATATCAGTATCAAGAAAGCGAAGGTAATGGATTTAGATTCGCAGGAAGTCTCGTTAGGGTAAGTATTTTGAATGTGGTACTTTTGGGGATATTTGAGAGAGTATTCAGCGGCTTACGAGCCTTAGACGGTACAGTCCTATGCTTGGGTCTCGTGTGGTGAGTCTAGGTTGAGAATTGCGGTATTATGGCAAGGAGAAGTATCAATTCGAAGGTAAGTCAGAAGGAACTTGGATAAATAGGACAACTTTGTAGTAGGTCGGATCGGCATGGTAAGGGATATGATTAGTTCTTTTGGTGTTTATGAGGCAATGAGTTTTTACAAGTCTTTCTTAGCGATGCTTTTGGGTTTTGGTGACTTGCGTAGCTTGGTTTAGTTAGAAGGATTCATCCCTGACGGTTTGGTATTGTACAAATGGGATTCGGATAGTTCCTAATGGTTTCGACCACGGTTAGAGATGTATATTTTCTATTGGCGTGAGGTGCAGGTAATGTATAGTGATTTTGCTTCTAAATGGGATCAAATGGAAAGTTCTTGGTTGGTTGGGTACGTAGTTGCTTGTGGCTCGGAAGGGATCATGAAGCTCTCATATTTATCATAGGATGGTATGGCGTATGCAGTATGTTGTGTAGAGTTGAGATTTGCATATGTGAGGTCATGGTTCAGTTCTGGAAGGAAGGTCAAAGATTCTTTGGCAACATTGGCAGTTTCAGATGACTAGGTAGATGATATCACTATTGGGTGGCTTGATGAGAGTATACATTTCAGAAAGGGCAATGTGTGGAGTTAAGGGTGCTTTATTGGGACTACGACGCTCTCCTGTTGGATCGACTTCTAATATTCAAGGTTGTTCGGTGACACGGAAGAAATATAGGGGTACCCCTCATGGAATGATTGAGTATTAGGGATGTGTTATATATCCAAGTGGTGTAGTTGGGATCAAATATGGTAATTTGTGCGCTTCTTGGACTTCGAGACCAAGAGTTCTCATAAATAGATTATTTTGTGGTTGTGGTCTGTGAGGATGCGAACAAAGCTAGTCAGATGTTAGTAAATGCCATGATTCAGTCATTGTGAACCTTCGAAGAATATTTATCTGTTGTGGGTGAACAGAGTTGATTTAGGGTTATTGGTAGGTCCAGTACGGGTGTGTGTTCTGCACCGAGTCAGAATTGTGGACTCCGAATTGCTATTGTTGAGGGATATACCATTCGATTGTCATTGATTTTATTCATATTCTGGGGTGATCTATGAGTTACCCTTCAGTGTTGTGAGGAGTGGTGATTGTTGGTTTTATGCACATATGGTGCGTATTTATTTGGTTTTTATAGCGGGATTTGAGTAATGTAAGTAATTGGGTATTGCGGGATTGAGACGTATTGGTTATGTTCTTTCTGATTCGTGTGGCATGGTATCTTCCAATTCCCCCGTGGTTATGGCAATTCACTTGGAGTACTTGATGTCGAATTGTGCATGGTTATTGATTTTGAGCATGTGGCTTGAAGTATTTCATATGGACCAGTGTTTGGATGGGATCACGCATTGTAAGGAGCGTGGAGGTATGATCCTTGGTGTCAGATTCGTGTTTTTTTATTTTACGAGGTGTGTCAAGCTCTTAGCATGGTGTGGTGACGGTAATTGTTAATGGCAGGATAGTCCTCTTGTGTGAATATTTTCTATGATTTGAGTTCGTGGGATGTTGCTATTGAGTGCACGAGTTGCACAGGTTATGGATTTGGATTGTATTGATGCGTCATGTCATCAGAGTGGTCGTGTTGGATGAGAAGAGGTCGTTGGGCCTAGAATGAATACTACCAGGGTTGACTACAGCATGGTTGGAAGGATGATATCGGAAGTTGGCTTAAAGGTCTGCTATAGTTCCTGTCGGAGAAAGGGGAGCCCCATGACTGGCTGATCGGACGAATGGTTTCTAGTTTCTTCGTGTTTCTTTCATCATCGGCAGTATATGAAAGCGTTAGAGAGAGGCATTGCTTGATAAGAGGTTATGTACCGGTACTGGGTTGTTTTGAGCAGCTATTGTGATTTGGAGTTATCACTATGAGTGTTTGAGTCATGCGGTATATTATGTGATTGCATCTTAGGTTAAGGATATGTCTTGATACAGCGTGTTCAGACTTATTCGGTTTATAGTTGTCGAATTTTGGTCTTGTAAATTATTTCAGAAGTGGAAATTTGGTTTTAAGGTTTATGGGTCAGGTGGGATTTCGAAATTTTGACTGTGTTGTCTATTGGACCTATATGGGATAGGGTGGCGTGGGATCACCCCCGGGTATGTGAATGGTAGGTTACACGGAAATTTTGGTGGTTTTTGGAACAACTCTGGGCACGTTCGAGGATGAACGTATGTTTAAGTGGGGGAGAATGTAACGACACGATCGGTCGTTCCGAGAGATTAGCCTCTTTTCTCCTATTTCTGCTCTATTATGTGTTGTTAAGCCCTTTTATGTTGTGGTGGGATGTTTGGATCGGGTTCGGAGTGATTGTGGAGAGAAATGAGACACTTAGTCTCTTAAGTTGGATTTATAGTTAGAAAAGTCAACCAAAAGTTGACTTAGAGGTAAACGACCTCGGAATGTGGATTTTATAGCTCGGATAGCTTTGTCAAGTGATTTGGGAGTTAGGAGTGTGTTCGGAATGTTATTTTGAGGTCCGGAGTAGAATTAAGCTTGAATTAGCGAAATTTAGTTTTTGGAAATTTTCGGTTGGCAGTGGAAAATTAGCTATCGGGATCGGAATAGAATTCCGGAAGTTGGAACATATTTGCAATGTCATTTGGGATGTGTGTGCAAATTTTCAGGTCAATCGGACCAGTTTTGGGTGGTTTCGGTATCATTGGCGAAATTTGGAAGTTTCTAAGTTCTTAGACTTGAATCCGAGGTTGATTTAGTTTTTTGGCGCTGTTTTGAGTGGTTCGAAGGATCGACTAAGTTTGAATAAGGTTATGGGATGTGTTGTCATGTTTGGTTGAGGTCTCGAGGTCCTCGAGTGAGTTTCAGGGGTGTTAACGGACCAATTCTTGGACTTGGTGTTGACATATTTTTGCTGGTGTGAAGGTTCTGGTGTTCTTCTATGCGATCGCGTGAGTAAATATGCGATCGCGTGAGTAAGTATGCGATCGCATAGGATTAGCTAGGGATTGCAGGGTTTTGTTCTATGCGATCGTGTGGTGGAGGTCGTGATCGCGTGAGTGTGTGGCCGTTGAGCATTGCGGTGCAGTTCGCGTTCGCGTAGATTTTGAGGGGCGCATGAGGGGCTGAGCTGTTGTGCTATGCGAACGCGTGAGGGAGGGATGCGATCGTGTAGGGTAATTGTGGGCAGTGCTTCGCGATCGCGTGGTGGTTGACGCGATTGCACTGAAGAAAGGGTCTGGGCAGAAAAGTTTATACTAAAAAACGAGGGTTTAAGTCCAATATCTCAAAAACCATTAGAGAGCTCGGGAGAAGGCAAATTTTGAAGAGATTTTCAATAGAGTGATTGTGGTAGGTATTTCTCACTTAGTTTTGGTTCAATTCCATGATTTAGTCTTGAATTTCATCATTTAATTTGAGAAATTGGAGTGGAAATTGGGGGGAAATGGAAGAAAGGTTTGGGAATTGTTTTGGGGATTTGAATGGGCATTTGAGGTCGGATTTTGATGAATTTGATATGGTAGACTCGTGAGTGGATAAAGATTTTGGTTTTCTGATTTTTATCGGATTTCAAGGCGTGGGCCCGGTGGTCGAGTTTGGCCAATTTCGGACTTTTTAGTTAAATTTGATAATTTTCAAGTGGGCTTCGTTCCTTAGCATATATTAATGATATAAATCTGATTTTTGGCTAGATTTGGAGCAATCGGAGGCCGAGTCTAGAGGCAAAGGCATTGTGGGCTAGGATTTTAGCCGGTTTGAGGTAAGCAACGCTTCTAAACTTGGTTATGAGGGTTCGAAACCCCGAACTATATGCTATACGACTATGACTAAGGTGACGCACATGCCAAGTGACGGGCGTGCGCCATGTGGTTTGTGGCCTGGTTCACCCCATGGCACCATTTAGCATCTATTATGGATTGATATCTGCACTTCTATTAATGTGGTTAATGTGATCGTGCTAGAAATCATGCTAAGTACCATGTTAAGGCTTCACGCCGATATTGTTGAGACCCGAGTGGTCATTTATTGCTGTCTTCTCATCTATTTTATTGATGTTACATACTCAGTCCTGTCATAGCATATCCTATCATGTCTCAGTCTCGGTAATTGTTAATTTTGTACATATATCATTGATTCGGGCTAGTTCATGCATCTGTGAGCCCTTGTGAGCAAGACTGGAGAATGATGACTGAATGAGGCCGAGAGCTTGTTATTGAGAGACAGTTATGAGATCGGACTGTACACCGCAGCGAGATATTGATTATGCCTTCATTGGCTTGTTATAGAGCTTGGGCTGAGAGGAGCCCCCCAGAGTCTTTACACTCCCAATAATAGCATTGATATTTGAGGGATGGATCTTCCCTGGACATGGATCTTGTCTGAAGTGATGATATTGAGGTATGGATATTCCCTGGACATGGATCTTGTCCGAGTGTTGTATTCCGGAGATGGATCTTCTCCGTGGGGATGGATTGGCCTTCCTCAGTACTGAGTGACTATGGTCACCTGTGTTTATGTATATTCTGGGATGGATCTTTCCTAGGTCCTGAGAGCCATATACAGTACTGAGTGGACTTATATGTGAGAGATTGTGATCACTATGTGAATTTCATATAGTTGAGATATTGGCATGTAGAGTATATTGAGTTATACATGAGTTACTGATCATATCTGAATCATTCTGTTTTCTTTCATGGTCTGTTAGAACTGTGAACATGCCTAGATTTCGTACGTTGTTTTCATTACATTTATTGAGGTTTAGTCCATCACTGCCTCTCAGTACATAGTTTGGGTTTGTTACTTCTGAGTTGGATTGCTCACATTACCCCATGCACCTTGTGTGCAGATCCAGGTACATTGGGACCCGGTAGCGGTTGCTGATTTGCTGTCAGAGTTTCTTTTGGAGTCTTCGAGGTAGCAGTTGGCGATCACAGCCTCGTTTTCTCCTTCCTTACCTTCCTATCACATTTTATTATTTCAGACAGTATTATGTCAACTTTGTATTTCGATATTTTATTTGTAGTAGCTCATGACTCGGTGACACTAGATCGGGGATTTGTTTAGTTGGGTTTTAATGATGTTAAACATTTTAATGCTTTATAAAATGAGACCCTTGCTGCAAATATAGTGATTTTTCTTAAAACAACTTTAAGCAAATGAAATGTGTGGCTTGCCTGATTTCATAATAGGCGCCATCACGACCGGATATTTTGGGATCGTGACAATTTATAAGTTAGATTATTGATAAAACTAATCAACTTTATGGATTTCAATTTATTTAGCAATTCACTTTGTAATAAATTAATTTTTTAAATAGTATAAGAAATTAAATAGTATTTGTTAAGAGTTTGGTTTATTAAATTACCCTTATTAAATAAATGTTAACCTGATTTAGATATTGTTCTTCTACCATGCACATGTACTAAAATAATATGAGTTCTTACAGGTAATTGTTAATTAAATTAATCTTACCTTATGATTTCGTAATTCACTTTATTTTGTGTAAATATCAATCTCAAATTGTATAATTATATTCCTCTATATGTTTGTCCTGTCCAAATCTATTTCATTCTAATTGACACATATATACCTACCCAACGATTGCTCAATCAATTGGATTATAAAATTTGAAAGAACATAATTATTAACAACACGGGTGGAATACTACTTAGTCAAGTAGAAAGGAATTAGATCTTACGGCACGATCACTGTATCTTCAATTTTTACTTCTCGCTCCTCTATGTAAAGAGAGGATGTTACGTGGCATGGTATACCTGATCGCTAAGAAGTCAAAGTCCATGCTTCCCTTCCTATCTATTTTATCGTAGCAACTGCAAACACTAATAGCAAATAAGAAACAAAGAAAGTGTATGTATTGCTTCCAAACAATTGAGATAAAAACAAATTATAAAATATTAGATAATTAATTTTACATAAGGCAACACAATTGATATTTAATTTAGCTTATGTTTGAGTAGCTTCATACTTTAAAAAAATTTACCCGCAAAAATATATGCCATCAATTCCTATGTTCTTGTGTAAATTAATGATTGATTAACTCTCTTCCAACATTATTGGAGTTGCTTTAAAATTTATCGAACTAAATTAAATTTCTATGATCGTTCTCTTTTTTAGAATCACTTTAAAAATATTTCGAATCCAAACTACATATATCATATATGTTGATTCTCAAAATTGAAATGTTAATTGAGCAAAAGATATAATTTTATTTTTAAATTAATTCAAAGTATCAATTTATCCACACTATCTCTATAAACCCCTCTTTCTGTATTATTTCCTCTAATATGAAATTTATAATTATTTCATTTATTTGGAAGTTTGACTTTTAATTTTCATTTAAATTAGCTATATAATAATTTAAGTTATAGTTTTATATTTTTAATTTATGTTTTGGAATTATGTCAATTGTCTAAATATTTTTTTAGTTTTTATCTATTATAACGATTTTAAATACGTGTATCTAATCCATATAGTATGACTTATCCGATTATTATTTTTTTTAAAACACTCTTCTCTAAGATCAAATAAGCTTTATCCTTCTATATACCTTTACTACTGAAATTATTTATTTACGTATTTTTTCTTCTTTTTTGATAACTTGTTCATATTTTTACATTGCCCATAACTTAGAGTTGTTCATATTATTGTCCACAAATTTCATTAATAGATGGATTTAAGTTTTCTTTTTTTCTAATAAAAATTATTATTCACTATTTTTGTTATTTTACTGCTTAGATTAATGTTTAAATTTATCAATAATATTTTTGAGTATTATTCATTTATTATCTTTGTTTTATATTTTAGTTAAATGGAGTAGTGGTACTCGAAATATATGTTGATAATATCTCCATATTTATATTTATAATTAGTTAATATGGGGGTGTTGTTTTATCTTTCAATTCATTTGTTTTTGTCAAAACCTTATTAGTTAAGATAGGGAAATTGGCTATATCATTATAAAAATATTATCTTTCTTTCCATTCAATTCAAAAGAATCTTATTTACTATATTTCCAGTTAAATTAAAAAAAAATTATCTTCTAATTTTAAATTAAATTAAATTAATTCTAAATACTATTCTAAATTGCCAAATAACTTTATAGTTGCGTGCTACTGAACTTAGCTAAGCCACAATGAAAATTCTATCCCTTTAATATATGTAATATATTTAAATATATATATATATATATATATATATATATATATATATATATAAAAAAATTGATTTGAACATTGAGTTTACTGATTGGTGAAGAAAGTGTTCTATTACCAAAGCAATTTTTACTTATTCACCATACAAGTTGATGCTTTAATTTATATTTTCACCCTTCTCTTATCATTACAAATATAATAGAAATCATAATTTTATATTTGTTATATGTAAATCTATTAAATTAACGTCTTAGGGGAACACAGAGAAGTGAACACTATTGATCACCTAAAATAGTTACAAAAGTTAAGATTTGATCCAATAACTCGGTGTCTCGGTGATTATGATTATGGGTAACCTAATTTTTTTGGTCTTACTTCTCGTAACAAACACTTTTTCTTCTTTTTTTTCAGCTGTTTTTTTTATTTTGAACTCAAATTTCAAAAAACTCTTTCTCATTACTTATAACAATTTGCCTCCCTCATTGGGCCTTTAGTTTGAATTTGGACATTTATGTGTTGATTAACTTTCCTAAATCCTAATTATTTAATCAAGTAGTTTAAATTTAAGTTTCTTTTCATTTAGATTCAAGAGAATCTTATTTACTATCTTCTTTTTAAATTAAAAATAAATCTTAGCTTTCCTAATTAATTAATCAATCAATTCAAATTTAACTTTCTTTTCATTCATATTCAGGAAAATATTATTTTCTAACTTTTTATTTAAAAAAATATCTTATATTTCAATTTAAATTAAATATTATAGCAAATATTGTCCTAAATTTTCTGAAAAATATTTTCCTATTTTTTCATGTTTGGTTGGCTTAAATGTTTTGGAAAATATTTTCCTCAACAACTCATTTTCCTCCAATTGGAGGAAAATATTTTCCCTATCAAAAGGAGGGAAAACATTTTCCAAAATTCTTTTTCAACTTTCTCCACCATATTCCCCATGCCCACCAATCCACCCTCACCCCCAAACCACCCCAACCCCTTCCCCCGACCACACCCCAACCTCACCCACAATCCACCCTAAAATAGAAATATTATTAAGAGCATTTTATTTTCATGTTGTAGATAGAATACTCTTTTTAAAATTTCAACAAAATGAGTAAATTCTTTTCATGATGTAGCATTTTCGTTCATTTCAACAAATGAGTACTTTCTTCTCATAATGTAAAAAAAGTATTTTTTTCATGTCAACAAACTAAGTATTTTCTTTTTTCAAAAATGTTTTTTTTTTTAAAATGAGTACTGTAACGACCCGACCGGTCGTTTTGCTTTCTAGAACCCCGTGCCCCTAAATAAGACTTGATGTACTTGCTTTATTGATCTATGACTTGCGGGGATGGTTGGTTCGGGATTTGGAAGAGTTTGGGTTGGAATCGGAATACTTGGTTCCTTAAAGTTGGCTTAAAAGGCCAAGTTTGACTTCGGTCAATATTTTGAGTAAAAGACCTCGGAATCAGGATTTGATGGTTCCAATAGGTTCCTATGATGATTTCGGATTTGGGGCTTATGTTCGGAATGGGCTTCGGATGATCCGGGAACATTTCGACGCCAATAGTGAAAATATGATTCTTGAAATTTTAGAAGTTTTATAAATGTGGTTTGGGGCGTGTTTTAGTGATATCGAGGTCCAAACGAAATTCCGAGATCGGGAATAATTTCGTAATGTCATTTAGGACTTGCACGGAAAATTTAGTAGCATTCCGAGTAGTACAAGCATGTTTCGGCATGTTGGAAGTAAATTGAAGAACTTAAAGTTCATAAGTTTGATTTAATTGATTTTAGGGTGTGATTCTTAGTTTTAATGTTGTTTCGGGCATTCTGAAGGCACGAGCAAGTCCGTTTTATGATTTTGAACTTGTTGGTATGTTTGGACGGGGCCTCGGGGGCCCCGGATGCCTTTCAGACATCGCGTGAGGCGAGTCCAAGATCAAAATGAGCTGTTGGTGCACCAGTTCTAGTGCGACCGCACCTGCGGTTGGCCAGCCGCAGGTGCGAGACCATAGAAGCAGTCGATCCCTCACAAGTGCGGCCCAAGGAGAGAAGCCCAGGAACCGCAGAAGCGGCCCCCAGACTGCACATGCGACCCCAGTCAGCCCAGCCAATTCTGCAAGTGCTGACCCTCCATCGCAGAAGCGAGACCGTAGATGTGGTCCCCTAACCGCAGGTGCAGAAACCGCTGAAGGCAGTGCCTTCATTTAATACAGGAAATGTGTCATTTTTGACACATTTCATTCATTTCTTAGGCGATTTAGGAGCTTCCAAAGTGGGGATTTCAGCCAAGCATTGTGAGGTAAGTTATTTCTACATAATGTTAGTTTAATACATAGATTAGGGGTAGATTACACCATGGAAATTGGTGAAAATTATGGGTTTAGAGTAAAACCTAGGGTTTTGATAAAAAGAAATTTAACCACGAAATTAGTTATGAAATCTAGTAAAAATCATATATTATTGATCCTAAGGTTATGGGTAACAACTTTCTTTAAGAATTTCCTATATCCGAGCATGTGGGCCCGGGGGTGAATTTTAGGAATCTTACAAATTAGCTTGGGTAATCACTTAAATGGTGGAATTATGAACTTTTGATCCTATATTGAATTGTTTATGTAATGTTTGGCTAGTTTCAAGTTGTTGGGCATCAAATTTGGAGGTTTGAGTGCACTCTTGAATCAGGAAGTAGGCTTGATACGAGGTAAGTCTCCTTTCTAAGCTTGTAAGAGGGAATTATCCCCATAGGTAAAATAATTAATTGTGTGCTACTATTTGTGGGGGCCACGTACGCACGAAGTGATGAGAGTCCGTGCGTAGCTACTAAAATGCTTAAGTCCGGGTAGTCTAGGATCCAAAAGCATGCTTACTTGTCGTACTCGTAAATGTTATTGATAAACTTAAAAGGCTTAAATCGTGTCGAACTTGGTGAATATATTTCTAAATTACTAAGCATCACTTTCTTGACTGTTAAAAGAGAAGTTGTCATTTCTTGAATAATTTTCCCCTAATGAAGTCTTGAATTGGCTGTATGAATGTGTGTATCTATGAGTACCTGCATCGCATATAAGATTCGCGAGTGGGGTAACTCTTTTATTTATATTTGACCGCGTCGCATGTATGATTCACAACCGGGGTAATAGATGCATCTATGGTTCGCGTCGTTCGACCCTCCGGCAATGCACATTTATTATTTTGTTGGATCGGGCCGTACGTCATCGGCATTATATGCGCATGCTATTGCTTGGCATTTTTCCGTTATTTTAACTGCTTAAATGCCTTGGAAAATAAATTGTCAATTGAAATGATAGAAATTGAAATACATGTATTTATGGAAAGACTTGTCACTTCTTGTCATTTTCTACAATTAAATCTTGATGTTCATGCTTAGCCTTATTCTTAAATATAATGTTTGACCCTAGTAAGTGTCAAGTCGACCCCTCGTCACTACTTCCTCGAGACTAGACTGGATACCTACTGGGTAGATAATGTTTATGTACTCATGCTACACTTCTGTATTAATTGTACAGGTTCTGAGGCAGGTGCATCTGGTTACCAGTCCGGAGCGCGGTCTTGATATAGAGATAGAGATTCCACGGTGAGATGCTTATCCTGATGTGGTTTAGCAGCGCGTTGGAGTCTTTTCTTTTGCTTATTCTGTCTATTCTATTGCGGAGAGTAGAGTAGATGTATTCTTTTGTTTATTCTACTAGATGCCCATATACTTGTGACACTGGTTCCGAGCATCGCGACCTAGAGTAGAATTTGGGTCGTGACAACATGGTATCAAAGTACTAGGTTCACGAAGGTCTCACAAGTAATGGAAAACCTAATAGAGTCTTGCGTATTGGTACGGAGACGTCTGTACTTATCTTTGGGAAGATATAGGGTGCTAGGAAACTACTCTTTATTCATTTCCTATCGTGAAGTTGATGGTGTACTAAATTTCATTCTTCTATTCTCTCACAGATGGTTAGAATGCGTACAGCTGATGTCCCAGACCCAGGAGGAGCTGCTCCTCCCGTTGCTAGAGGCCGAGGCAGAGGTCGGGGGAGGGCACCGGCCCAAGATAGGGGACGAGAGTGTACCGGAGCTGCCCCAGTTGCACCACCAGTGGGTCCAGCAGAGGATCCTATTATTGATGAGCAGGGCGAGGTGCCCGCAGGAGAGCCCGCCAAGGTGGACTTTATGACAGTGCCAGGCTTCCAGGAGGTCATGGACCGTATGATGCGGTTCAAGGACACCATGACTCAGGTCTGTTTATTTCCAGCGGACCCGGCCACATCTCAGGCGGGAGGGGGAGCACAGACCCCTACTGCCCAGGCCCCAGGACATGCAGTTGCAGTATATCAGACTCCGGGTACGCTACCCCCGGGTGGGGCCCAGCCAGTTGCAGCAGTAGCACCTGAGCCTAGACCGGCTGCGGACAGTGATCCGCAGAAGTTATTAGACAGATGGACTAGACTACACCTTTTTGTCTTCGGAGGTGAGCATCATGAAGATGCTCAGGATTTCATTGATAGGTGCAGGGATAGACTGCACAACATAAGGATACTGGAGTCTCATGGGATTGACTTTACTAATTTCCAGCTGAAGGGCAGGGCCCGTAGATGATGGCAGTCTTATGTTCTTGGCAGGCCAACGGATTCTCTTCCCATCACCTGGGATCATCTTACTTGGCTATTCCTGGACAGGTATATCCCACCCTCTGAGAGGGAAGAGCTGTGGTACCAGTTTGAGCAGCTTGAGTAGGGTCAGATGTCAGTGACCAACTACGAGGTGAGGTTTCCTAAGTTGTCTCGTCATGCACTTATGATACTTCCTACTGACGTAGAGAGAGTGCAGATATTTGTAGCATGGTTTCACTCTAGTATTAGGGCCAACATGGACCGAGAGGTCGAGATGAGGACTCCTTATCAGCTGGTAGTGGAGATTTCTCACAGGATTGAGGGCTATCGTCTGAGGAGTAGAGAGCAGGGGCAACAGGACAAAAGAGCTTGATTTTCTGGGGATATTAGAGGTGCTCCGGCTAGGGGAAGAGGTCAGTTTGGGAGGGGCCAGCCCAGCAGGCCCCCATATTCAGCACCCACACCACCTCCTCTAGGTGCTACAGTGAGGCCTTATTTCAGCACGATGCCAGAGAGTTCTTATCGCCCACCAGCTATTCAGGGTTCCTCCTGCGGGTAGTCTGGTCATCAGGGTTCTTCCTGTGCTTATTCCAGTGCTATGCCAAAGAGTTCATACCATCCTCAAGCCATTCAGGGTTCCTCCAGTAGGTATTCCGTCCATCAGGCCAGTTTTCAGGGTAGTAGTCTATGGCACCGAGAGGTTGCTATGAGTGTGGAGATCCGAGTCACATGAAGAGGACTTGCCCTAGACTTTGGGGCAAGGCAGTGCAGCAGAGTTATCAGCCTATGATTACAACACCGGTTGTTCGGCCGCCTAGAGGCGGGGGATAGGTTGGTAGCGGCCGTCCTATAGGTGGAGGCCAAGCACGGGGAGTTCAGCCAGCTGTTGTTCAGTCAGGTGGAAGTCAGCCAGCCGGCGCTCCAGCCAGATTCTATGCTTTTCTAGTCAGACCAGATGCATTGGCTTCAGATGCCGTTATCATAGGTATTATTTTCGTGTGCGGTAGGGATTCTTCCGTATTATTTGATCTAGGGTCTACCTATTCTTATGTATCATCTCTGTTTGCTCATCTCCTGGATATTCCTCGTGAGTCCCTAGGTACTCCTATTTATGTGTCCACTCCTATGGGTGATTCTGCGGTCGTGGATCGGATATATCGGTCCTGTGTGGTCACATTCTATGGTTTCGAGACTAGAGCAGACCTCTTGTTACTTGATATGACTGACGTTGAGGTCATCCTGGGCATGGACTGGTTATCTCCTTATCACGCCATCCTAGATTTCCATGCCAAGACTGTTACTTTAGCCATGCCCGCGTTGCCGAGATTGGAGTGGAGAGGTTCCTCAGTTAGTGTAGCTAGTCAGGTTATTTCTTTTCTGAAGGCTCGATGCATTGGTCAAGAAGGGTTTCTTGGCTTACCTAGATTATGTATGGGACACCTCCGCAGAGTCTCCGACGATTGATTCAGTACCAGTAGTCCAGGAGTTCGCCGATGTGTTTCCTTCTAGCCTTGCAGGCATGCCACCAGATCGTGATATTGATTTTTGCATTGACTTGGCTCCAAGCACCCGTCCTATATCCATTCCACCGTACCATATGGCTCCAAAATAATTGAAAGAACAACTTAAGGAGTTGCTAGCTAAAGGGTTTATCAGACCCAGTATATCTCCTTGGGGCGCTCTAGTGTTATTTGCGAAGAAGAAGGATAGGACTATGCGGATGTTTATTGACTACCGCCAGTTGAACAAAGTTAAAATCAAGAACAAGTACCTGTTCCCGCGCATTGATGATTTGTTTGACCAGTTGCAGGGTGCTAGGATGTTTTCTAAGATTGACTTGAGATCGGGGTACCATCAGCTGAAGATTTGGGACTCGTATGTTCTGAAGACTGCCTTTCGTACTATATATGGCCATTATGAGTTTCTTGTGATGTCCTTTTGTTTGACTAATACCCCAGCGGCATTTATGAATTTGATGAACAGGGTGTTCATGACTTATATTGATTCCTTTGTCATTGTCTCCATTGATGACATCTCGATCTACTCACGTAGCCCCACGAGAAGCATTTGAGAGTAGTGCTCTAGATTTTGCGGAAACAGAAGTTGTATGCTAAGTTCTCCAAGTGTGAGTTTTGGTTAGATTATGTGGCATTCTTGCGGCATGTGGTATCCGGAGAGGGTATCAAGGTGGATCTCAAGAAGATTGAGGCAGTTCAGAGTTGGCCTCGCCCTATATCAGCGACCGAGATCAGGAGTTTCTTGGGATTGGCATGTTATTATCACCGGTTTGTGGAGGGATTTTCATCCATTGCAGCTCTTCTGACTAGATTGACCCAGAAGGGTGCCCTGTTCCGATGGTCCGACGAGTGTGAAGCGAGCTTTCAGAAGCTCAAGACGGCTTTGACCACGGCACGTGTTCTAGTGTTGCCTTCCGGTTCAGGGATGTATACAGTTTATTGCGACGCTTCACGCGTTGGTTTGGGATGTGTATTGATGCAGGAGGGACGATTTATTGCATATGCTTCACGTCAGCTGAAGGTCCATGAAAAGAACTACCCTGTGCATAATTTGGAGTTGGCAACGATTGTTCATGCTCTTAAGATTTGGAGGCATTACTTGTATGGAGTGTCTTGTGAGGTCTATACAGACCACCGTGGTTTACAACACTTGTTCAAGCAAAGGGATCTTAATTTGAGGCAGCATAGGTGGATTGATTTACTGAAGGATTATGACATCACCATTATTTATCATCTAGGCAAGGCGAATGTGGTTGCAGACGCCTTAAACAGGAAGGCGGAGAGTATGGGTAGCTTGGCATCATTTCAGCGGAGGAGAGGCCACTAGCCTTGGACATTCAGTCCTTGACTAACAGACTTGTGAGGCTGGACATTTCAGAGTCCAGCCGAGTTCTTGCATGTGTTTTTGCTCAGTCTTCATTATTGGGGCAGATCAAGGCTCGGTAGATTGACAATCCGCACTTGGTAGTTCTCAGAGAGACAGTACTACAGGGTGGTTCCAAAAAGGTTTCTATTGGCGAGGATGGTGTCCTGTGAGTTTAGGGTCGCTTATGTGTTCCTAATGTTGATGGCCTTAGGGATAGGATTCTAGAGGATGCACACATTTCACGTCATTCTATTCATCCAGGTGCTATGAAGATGTATCGTGACCTGAGGTGGCATTATTGGTGGCGACGGATGAAGAAAGACATAGTGGAGTATGTAGCTAGATGCCTAAATTGCCAGCAGGTTAAGTATGAGCACCAGAGGCAAAGAGGCCTACTCTAGTAGATGACTATACCTGAGTGGAGATGAGAGCACATCACTATGGACTTCGTAGTCGGGTTGCCACGGACTTTGCGGAAGTTTGATACAGTATGGGTTATTGTTGACAGGTTGACCAAGTCGTCACACTTTATTCCAATATCCACTACTTACACTTCAGAGAGGTTGGCCCAGATCTACATTCCGGAGATAGTTCAAATGCACGGTGTGCCTGTGTCCATCATATTAGATAGAGGTCCTCAGTTCACGTTGCATTTATGGAGGGCCGTACAGAGTGAGTTGGGGTAGAAATAACGTGGGGTAGCCACTATTTAAGCTGGTATTTATTTTTTATCCAGCAATTCTAATGTTGAGCAAAAATAGCCACTACTCTATTAAAATTAATATGAGAAGACATTTTTACCCTTTCTTCCATTGCTTTTCTTCCCAAACCTCAGACATACTTACGTTGTAATTGACGCGGCTTGAAGCGTCCCTATTATGTCAAAACAGTTTGGGAGAAATAAGCTCTAAAATCATTATTTTAATTTTTTAGTAGCTACTATTCTTTTGTTGTATCATCAACAACATCAACTAATATAAATAATATGACACAGACAAAGGCTCTAAACTTGGAGAAAAATGTTAAATTTCTATTTTGGTTCCAAATTAAAAAGTCGGGTGCTTGGGTTAATGTAACAGAAAGATGTTATTGGGTTACACAAAATGCATAGCAGAAGACATAAAAGATTCATGGTTTTGGTAGGTACTTTGAGAAACTCTTGAATAAGCACTGTGATTATTCAAAGATTAACGTGCTAGTTTTGTTACTAATTAAAAGTTAAGGATAATAGGTCCTTAACTTTAAATTCCAAGTTCAAAAGTTAAGGACACTTGGTCCTGAACTTAGACTAACAAGTTCAAAAGTTAAGGACATGCAGTCCTTAACTTACAATTACAAGATCAAAAGTTAAGGACCTTAGGTTCTTAACTTTGACTTACAAGTTAAAAAGTTAAGGACGCTTGGTCCTGAAGTTTGAGTTCCAAGTTCAAAATTTAAGGACATGTAGTCCTGAAGTCCTGAATTTATGTTCAAAAGTTAGGGAAATGTAGTCCTGAAGTCCTGAACTTAGAGTTCCAAGTTCAAAAGCTAAGGACATGAAGTCCTGAAGTCCTGAAGTTAAGTTCAAAAGTTAAGGACATGAACATAAGGGTATTTTTGTCCGGGCAGTTAAAGTTTATTAAAGCAGTGGCTAAAGACTAAAGACATTTTAAACAGTGGCTTAAAAGTAAATACATGTGTTATTAGTGGCTAACCGTGCACTTTCCCCTGAGTTGGGCACTTGTGTAGAGCTCAGCATAGCATTCCACCCATAGACCGACGGGCAGTCAGAGCGGACAGTTCAGATACTGGAGGACATGCTTAGGGCATGTGTGATTGACTTTGGAGGGCAGTGGGATCAGTTCTTTCCCTTGACCGAGTTTGCATACAACAACAACTATCAATCCAGTATTAAGATGGCTCCATTTGAGGCTTTATATGGTCGGCGATGTCATTCTCCCATCGGGTGGTTTGATCCTGGCGAGGCTAAGTTATACGGTACTGATTTGGTAAAGGGTGCCTTGGAAAACGTAAAGTTGATTCAGGAGAGGCTTCACACGGCTCAATCCAGGCAGAAGATTTACGCGGATCAGAAGGCACGTGATGTGTCATTTATGGTCGGCGAGAAGGTTCTCTTGAAAGTCTCACCGATGAAGGGTATTATGAGGTTCGGGAAAAAGGGCAAGTTGAGCACAAAATTAATAGGTCCGTTTGAGGTGTTGAGGCGAGTTGGGGAGGTTTCTTATGAGCTTACTCTACCTCCCAGCTTGTTAGGTCTTCATCCTATTTTTCATGTATCTATGCTCCGGAGGTATCACGCTGACTTATCTAATATTTTAGACTTCAGTACCATTTAGCTATATGAGAGGTTGGTCTACGAGGAAGAGCCTATGGCTATTGTTGATAGGCAAGATCGCTAATTATGGTCCAAGAGAGTTTTCGCAGTGAAGGTCCAGTGGAGGGGCCAACCAGTCAAGGAGGCAACATGGGAGCCCGAGGAGTACATGCAGAGCAGATATCCACACTTGTTCAGCACTGCAGGTATGATTCCAGACACGTTCGAGGACGAACGTTTGTTTAAGAGGTGGAGAATGTAACGACCCGGCCGGTCGTTTTTCATTTTAGAACCTCGTTCCCCTAAATAAGACTTCCTGTACTTGCTTTTACTGATCTATGACTTGCAGGGATGGTTGGTTCGGGATTTGGAAGAGTTTGGGTTGGAATCGGAACACTTGGTTCCTTAAAGTTGGCTTAAAAGGCCAAGTTTGACTTCGGTCAACATTTTGAGTAAAAGACCTTGGAATCGGGATTTGACGGTTCCAATAGGTTCGTATGATGATTTTGGACTTGGGCGTATGTTCAGAATGGGTTTTGGATGACCCGGGAGTGTTTCAGTGCCAAATAGTGAAAATCTGATTCTTGAAGTTTTAGATGTTCTAAAAATGTGGTTTGGGGCATGTTTTGGTGATATTGAGGTCCAAACGGAATTCCAAGACCGGGAATAGTTATGTAATGTCATTTAGGAGTTGCATACAAAATTTTGTAGCATTCCGAGTAGTACAAGTACGTTTCAGCATGTTAGAAGTAAATTGAAGAACTTAAAGTTCATAAGTTTGATTTAATTGGTTTTAGGGTATCATTCTTAGTTTTAATGTTGTTTCAGGCATTCCGAAGGTGCGAGCGAGTCCGTTTTATGATTTAGAACTTGTTGGTATGTTTGGAAGGGGCCTCGGGGGGCCCTGATGCCTTTCAGATATCGCGCGAGGCGAGTCCAAGCTCAAAATAGGCTGTTGGTGCACCAACTCTGGTGCGACCGCACCTGCAGTTTGTCAGCGGCAGGTGCGAGACCGCAGAAGTGGTCGATCCCTCGCAGGTGCGGCCCAAGGGGAGGAGCCCAGGAACCGCAGATACGACTCCTCTTCCGCAGAAGCAGAATTGCAGAAGAAGCCCCCAAACCGCAGATGCGACCCCAGTTAGCCCGGACCAATTCCGCAGGTACTGACCCTCCCTCGCAGAAGCGAGATCCCAGATGCGGTCCCCTAACTGTAGGTGCGAAAACCGATGAAGGCAGTGCCTTCATTTTGATACGGGAAATGTGTCATTTTTGACACATTTCATTCATTTCTTAGGTGATTTGGGAGCTTCCAAAGAGGGGATTTCGGCCAAGCATTGTGAGATAAGTTATTTCTACATA
>ML366793.1:0-65130 GCA_005239505.1 Nicotiana paniculata
TATATATATATATATATATATATATATATATATATATATATATATATATATACACATACATATTCACAAGTATAGCTAAAAAGCAATTATCTCCAGGAAAAGTTATGTCTCAAGGACTTCTATTTTGAAAGTATATTTGAAAAGTATTTGTCATTCAGAAAAATGATATTTGAAAAAGCAGTATTTGGGAAAGTATATTCGAACACCACGTATTTTGAGGACATTTGAAAGAGCAGTATTTGGGAAAGTATATTTGAACACCGCGTATTTTGAAGAGACTATGTTTTAAAGATTTCTCTTTATAAAAATACATTCAGAGAAAGTATGTTTCAAAGAAGAAATTTCTCTATTCCGGAATGATTATATCTTTAAAGCTTTCAAAATAAACTCATGATTTAAAGGTTCTCACTCGATGGTTTGACCAGTTTTATTGAGTTTATTGGCTAAGGCCTGACGTGAATAAATTGATGCAGTGTTGAGTTGCTATTGTTTAATTGGGTTATGGTTCCCGACATTTAGATTGCATTCTTTCCATTCTCTTTGTGTATTGCTATTATGCTATCTGTTGATCGTAATTATTGAATTTTCTTCCGTATTATTCGATCGTACCGTTATTTACATCAAAAAATCTTTAGATAGATATGTTTCGGTCATTGGTACATTTATGTCTTTTTACTTATTAGACCACTGGTGTCTTGACTAGTCCTCGTCACTACTTCACCGAGGTTAGTCTTGATACTTACTGGGCATCGCCGTGGTGTGCTCATACTACACTTCTGCACATTTTTTGTGTGCAGATCCAGGTTATTATTATTGTTAGCTGTGTGGATCATTGATGAGGAGACTCAAGGTAAACCTACTGATGCGTTCGCAGGCTTCGGAGTCACCTTCCTGTTTATGTCAACTGTACTTATTATTTCTAGACAGTTGTATTTAGATTCGGTTTTTGAAAGATGTCATAGAGCTTATGACTTGTATTTACCGGGTTTTGGGAAATTGTAAATTCTGTCAAGATTTCTATTTCGAAACTGTTAAAATTCCTTTATTATTGTTGTTGTTTAGTGGAAATGTTAGGCTTACCTAGTACCTAAGACTAGGTGCCATCACGATACCCAACGGAGGAAAATTTGTGTCGTGACATCAGTACATGGAGTCGGTTGTACTGATACTACACTCTGCACACTTTTGTGCAGATCCAGGTACCGGCCAGCAGTAGAGAGTTTTAGTAGCAGCCATCCATTATCCGGATACACGACGTATATCTGTCGGTGTTCGCAGATCCCGAGAGTCTTCTCTTAGTTCGTTGAGACTGTTTTATAATTTTTCTAAAATAGTTATATTATTTCTTTCAGCCCGTTAATTGTAGTATTCTTTAGTAGTTCGTGCATTGTGACACCAGACCCTGGGGTAGTCTTAGAGTTATTTATATAATTAGTTTGTGGCTCGGTCTATTTATTTGTTTATTGTTGTATATTTGGAGTTATTCTTTGGAAACCATTAGACTAAGTTTACTTTAAATTTATTTTATTATGTTTAAATGGATAATCAAAGGAAAATAGCTAATGGAACTCTAACATTGGCTTTCCTAGCAAGTGTAGTGTTAGGCGCCATCACGATCCCTGAGGTTGGGAATTTGGGTCGTGACAGTAAAATTATAAAATACATACTTCATTTATTTTTTCTTAAAGAGTGTACTTTAAAAGTGGACCACTAAAAATGAACGGAGAGAACATATCAAGTAGAAGTTGACCAATCATCATGACGTTTGTTAGGCTCTAATAGACTTTTTTTTTCGGGAATTTAGCAAATGTATACATCAGTTCTTTTCAGGAAAATTGTGGTTCAACTATGATTCGAGGTATTGAAAACTAAGAGGCCTTTGGGCAGCAGGAAATGAATTAAAGATTTTCCATAGAAGTGGATAAAAGAAATATGAATTTGTCAAATTGAAGGGGCATTTTCATATTTACCCACTAGGGGTGTACGAAGAAAATCGATAAACCGTACCAAACTGATAACCCGAGGAAAAGCAAACTCCGCTGTGTTTTTTTTTATTTGGTTTGGTATTGAAAAATAAAACCCGACCATAATTGGTTTGGTTTGGTTTTAACAAAAAAAAGTCAAACCGTAACCAAACGAACCCAATACTACATATATTTAAATTTTAAAAATATTTAAAACATATAAATATTTATTGTAATATAATTTATAAATATTTCTTAAACTTTTTCACAGTTTTATCTTTTAACGAATTATTTCAAGTTTGGACTTAACATTCTTGAATGGTAAATAAATTTTAAAGCCCATAAATGTAGTAAATCAAGCAAAGTTCAAATCAATACTAATGCTAACAAAAGAAATTCAATTTAATACTAGGAATGATGATAGTGTTGTATAATAATTTTAGTTTTACATTGGTTTATAATGAAAATGCATAATTTAGTTTATCTTTTTCTTTAGTGCTTAGTCATGTAACTAATATTAGTACTTATTACCTATACTTATTTCACGACCCAATTTACCCTCCGAAATGTATCGTGACGGCACCTAGTCTCTAGAGAAATAACAGAATCAATAAAATAAAGACAAAGGATATCAAATAAATATAACGTAGCTGCTCAGCATATACAGTTTTACTTTCCAAAACCCGGAATGTCACCATAGTCACAAGATCTTTAACAAATATGACCCTATACAATGAAACATCGGGGAAAATGTACACGTCTTTCTATGCCTATGCTAGAGTATAAGGGGACTCCTGGGATTCTGCGGACGCGGCAGAATTACCTCGCGGTCTCTTAGCTGCTGGTAGACAACTCCTAGCCACGATACTGAGTGCTGATACTTGCATCTGCACATGGGGAAAACATGCGCAGGAAGGGCGTGAGTACTCCACATTCGGTACTCCATAAGTGCCAAGACTAACCCAGTCAAGTAGTGACGAGGTCAGGTAGAGGCCTTACTGAGTTTGTAAGAAAAAGTCAATATATGATTTTAAAACAGTGAAATACAGATAAGCAATGATAATAGGATTAACGAAGATGGAAAGGTTTAATAACAGAAAGATATCCCTCGGCTCAGCACAACATATATCTCAACACTAAATGTTCAATGCAGTACACGGGGAAAGCTCCCGGATCTGAGTCCGTAATCCCAATTTAAATATGCTACGCAGTACAGGGGGAAAACTCTCGGATCTCTGTCCGTAGTCCCAATATAAATATGCATTTCATTACAGGGGGAAAGCTCCCGGATCTCGGTCCGTAGCCCCAATTTAAATATGAAATGCAGTACAGGGGGAAAGCTCCCGGATCTCGGTCCGTAGTTTCAACTTAAATATACGAAACAAAAGTATGTCAATTATGGCTCAACTAAATAGTTCAAGAAGAACGACATGTAAGAATAGAGTAAAACTGCCTAAGCATGATGTTACTAGTAACAAATAAGGGGACATCAAGTCAGAACATGTAGGCATGCTTACACTTAGGATATCTACTCAATTAAGATAGGAAACAGTAATATATTAATGAAAATAAGCGTTTTCATGGGAGAAAAATAGGATTTTAGCAACAATGACAGGTTTACTCACTCGTCACCTCGCGTACACAACTTCCACATAACAAAATCAGTATAAAAATGCCTAAGGGAAGATCCCTAACACAGAATTAGGAAAGCCACTTACCTGGACAGCGCTAATCAACCCAATACCAAGCTCTTGCCACGAGTATCTGTTTCCAGGTGGTCCAAATCTATTCAGATCGATTGCATGGTGTAAATATCACTTCAAGGGAACAAAATAGCTAGTTATTTATAAGCTAACATGCGAAATAATGAAATTCTCCCAAAAAGTCCCTCGGGCTTACGTCTCGGAATCGGGTAAAATTTATATTTTCCGGAAACCCATTCACTCAGGAGTCTAACCATAAAAGAATATCTCAAATCGGAGATCAAATACCCATCCAAAACTCAATAATTAGGTCTATTAAGTGCATCCCATATTTCCCATAATTTTCGAAATTAAAGGTTAGATTGGAATCATGGAATTTGATCTATAAGGGATAGAAATCACTTACCCAAGTTACCCAGGTGCAAAAGTCTTCACAAATCTCCTTTCCCGAGCTCTCAAATTCGAAAATATGAAAATGGCATAAACCCTCGGATTTGGGGTTTTAATATTCTGCCCAGGCATTTTCCGTATGCGATCTCGTACAATGAGTTGCAATCGCGGAGAGTAATGAAACACAAGCCGGAAATTCCTTCATCGCGATAGCGATTAAAGGTCTGCGATCACGGACCTTCTGATCCTACAGCAATGCGATCGCGTCTGAGGCCACGCGACCGCATAAAGTAAAACATTGCACCTCCCTCAGCTTCAGTATACCTTATGCGATCGCGATCATGGGCGTGCGATTGCGGAGACCAACTGACCAGAACAATGCGATCACGGCTAGAATTCTGCGATCGTGAAGCACAATGTCTGACCACCTCCATCTAACACTATGATATCGCGGAGTGATTCACGCGATCGCAGAGAACACTTACCTGCTGCAGTAAAACCAGAAAACCAACAATGGACTTAAGCCAAAATATGCCCGTTTGGGCACCCCAAACACACCCGAGGCCCCCGGGACCTCAACCAAACCTACCAACCAACCCTAATACCTTATTCAAACTTGATCGAGCCTTAGAAACACATCTCGTAACATCAAAATCATCAAATATGTGTAGATTCAAGCCTAAGAACTTAGGAAATTTCTAGAATTCACATCGGACGCCGAAACACGTCTAAACTCATCTGAATGACCTCAAATTTTGCACACTGGTCATAAACGACATTACGGACCTGCTGTCACTTTTGAAAATCCATTCCGAGTCCGATATCAAAATCTCACCTATCGGTCGAAATCGCCAAATTTCTAACTTTCGCCAATTCAAGCCTAAATCCACACCGACCTCGAAAACACATTCCTAGTACGCTCTTAACCCCAAAATCACTCAACGGAGCTAACAGAGTAGACGAAATTCCCTTCCGGGTCTGCCTACACACAGCTCTAGCTACGACCAGATTTCTAAAGCTAAAATCTACATTTATGGACTGTGTGTCCAAAATCACCCTGGATTTCATCACTCAACGCACCGAAAAGTTCTAATAACATAAATAGACATGGGAAAAGCGGTAAATAAGGGATCGGGGAACAAATTCTTAAAACGACCGGCCGGGTCGTTACATCCTCCTCCCTTAAGAAAATTGTTCGTCCTCGAACGAGCATAGAAACATACCTGGATCTGGGAAAAGATGAGGGTACTGACTCAGCATATCCTGCTCATTCTCCCAAGTCGCTTTCTCGACTGGCTGACCCTCCACTGAACCTTTACTGACGCAATATCCTTTGACCTAAGCTTTCTGACCTCCCTGTCCAATATAGCCACAGGCTCCTCAACATATGATAGATCATTGTCCAATTGGACTGAGCTGAAATCCAAGACATGTGTCGGGTCACCGTGATACTTCCGGAGCATGGAGACGTGGAACACCGGATGAACCCCTGATAGGCTGGGAGGTAGGGCTAGCTCATAAGAAACCTCCCCAACACGTCGGAACACCTCAAAAGGGCCAATGAATCTAGGACTCAGCTTGACTTTCTTCCCGAACCTCATGACGCCCTTCATAGGCGATACCCGAAGCAAAACCCGATCACCAACCATAAATGCCAAGTCAGAAACCTTCTGATCTGCATAGCTCTTCTTCCTGGACTGAGCTGTGCGAAGTCTCTCCTGAATCACCTTCACCTTGTCCAGGGCATCCTGAACCAAGTTTGTACCCAACAATCGGGCCTCGCCCGGCTCAAACCAACCCACGGGAGACCTGCACCGCCTACCATACAATGCCTCATACGGCGCCATCTGAATGTTGGACTGGTAGCTGTTGTTGTAAGAAAACTCTGCAAGAGGCAAGAATCGATCCGATGACCCTCCAAAATCCATCACACAGGCACAGAGCATATCCTTAAGGATCTGAATCGTGCACTCGGACTGCCCGTCTGTCTGAGGATGAAAATTTGTGCTCAACTCTACCCTGGTGCCTAACTCCTGCTGAACGGTTCTCCAGAACCGTGAAGTGAACTGTGTACCTCTGTCTGAAATGATGGATACTGGAATATCATGGAGGTGAACAATCTCTCTGATATAAATCTCACACAACCTCTTTGATGAATATGTAGTCAGTACTGGAAGGAAATGGGTTGATTTGGTCAGCCAATCCACAATCACCCAAATAGCATCATGCTTCCTCAAAGTCCGAGGAATTCTAACCACAAAGTCCATGGTGATCCGCTCCCACTTCCACTCTGGAAGCTCAATCTGCTGAAGTAACCCTTCCGGTCACTGATGCTCACATTTGACATGCTGATAGTTGAGACACTTGGCTACAAACTCTGATATATCCTTCTTCATCCTTCGCCACCAATAGTGTTGTCTCAGATCCTGGTACATCTTCGCGGTACCCGGATGGATGGAATACCCTGAACTATGGGCCTTCTCAAGAATCAACTCCCGAAGCCCATCTACGTTGGGAACACAGATACGGCCATGCATCCTCATCACCCCTTCCTGCCTATAGTCACATCTCTAGCATCACCCCGAGACTCTATCCTGAAGAACTAAAAGGTGGGGATCATCATACTGGCTCTAAGATACGGTCATGAAGGGAAGATTGAGCAACCAAATGAGCTAATACCCTGCAATGCTCAGAAAGATCCAATCTCACGAACTGACTGGCTAAGGACTGAACATCTAAGGCTAGACGCCTCTCAGCTGCATGAAGGTATGCCAAACTCCCCAAACTCTCTGCCCAGCGACTCAAGGTGTCGGCCACCACATTGGCCTTCTCCGTGTGGTATAATATAGTGATATCATAGTCCTTTAGAAACTCTAACCACCTACTCTGGTGAAAATTTAGATCCTTCTGCCAGAATATGTGCTGCAAACTCCGATGGTTCGTGAATATCTCACAGGGGACCGCATATAAATAATGACGCCATATCTTCAGGGCGTGAACAATCGCTGCCAACTCGAGATCATGAAAAGGGTAGTTTTTCTCATGGACCTTCAACTGCTTAGACGCGTAGGCAATCACCCTACCGTCCTGCATCAACACCGCTCCCAAGCCAATCTTTGAAACATCACAATAAACCGTATAGGATCAGGAACCGGCAGGCAAAACCAACACAGAAGTTGTAGTAAGGGCTGTCTTGAGCTTCTGAAATCTCTCCTCACACTCCTCAGTCCATATAAAGTATACACCATTCTGGGTCAGACTGGTCATAGGCACTGGAATGGATGAAAATCCCTCCACAAAACGGTGATAATACCCAGCCAAACCGAGGAAACTGCGGATCTCAGTGGTTGAGGATGGTCTGGGCCAACTCTGCACCGCCTCCACCTTCTTTGAATATACCTTGATCCCATCCGAAGACACCATGTGACCTAGTAATGCCATAGAATCAAGCAAAAATTCAAACTTAGAAAACTTGGCATAAAACTTCTTCTCCCTCCATGTCTGAAGCACGGTCCTCAAGTGCTGCTCATGATCCTCCTGGGACCTAGAATATACCAGAGTGTCATCAATGAACACAATGATGAAAGTATCAATAAAAGGCCAAAATATGTTGTGTATCAGGTGCATGAAGGTTGCTGGGGAATTGGTCAGCCTAAATGACATAACAAGGAACTCATAGTGGCCATATCTGGTCTTGAAGTCAGTCTTCGGGATATCCAGTTCCCGAATCTTCAACTGATGATAACCAGAACATAGATCAATCTTGGAGAACACCCTAGCACCCTGTAACTGGTCAAATAGATCATGAATGCGAGGCAATGGGTACTTGTTCTTCACTGTCACCTTATTCAACTGCCGGTAGTCAATACACATACGCATCGAGCCATTATTTTTCTTCAAAAATAATACCGGAGCGCCCCAAGGTGATATACTGGGCCTGATGAATCCCTTCTCAAGCAACTCCTGTAACTACTCCTTCAACTCAGGAGGAGCCATGCGATAAGGAGGAACGAAAATGGGCTGAGTGCCCGGCAACAAGCCAATGTCGAAATCAATGTCTCTATCGGGTGGCATACCTGGAAGATCAGCTGGAAATACATCAGAATAGTCTCTGACAACTGGAACCGACTAAACTATAGGGGTCTCAGTACTAACATCTCTCACATAAGCAAAATATGCATCACACCCCTTTCCAACCAGCCGCTGAGTCTTAAGAAAAGGAATGACTCGGTGGGGAGTATACTCCAAGGAACCTCTCCACTCTAACCTCATAAATCCTGGCATAGCCAGTGTCACGGTCTTGGCGTGAGATTCAAGAATAGCATAATACGGAGACAGCCAGTCCATACCCAATATAACATCGAAATCTACCATATTGAGTAACAGCAAATCATCTCTGGTCTCAAAACCACTGAGAGTAATCAAACATGACCGATATACGCGGTCCACAACAAGAGAATCTCCCACCGGAGTAGAAACATAAATAGGGGAAATCAAAGAGTCCTAGGTTATCCCCAGATGTGAAGTAAAATAGGAAGACACATATGAATATGTAGAGCCTGGGTCAAATAATACCAATGCATCCCTATGACAAACGGGAACAATACCTGTAATGACTGCATCTGAAGCAATGGCCTCGGACCGGGCCGGAATAGCATAGTACCTGGCCTGGCCTCCCCCTCTAGGGCAACCTCGACCTCCCCGACCTCCATCTCGAGCTGCCTGAGTGGTGGGGTAGCAGCTGGGCTGGAAAAATAGCTTGAGGACTTGGCGGAAGACGTGGAGCCTGATAAATCTGAGGGGGTGCACCCTGATAAGTCTGAGGTGGTGTTCCCCTCCTCGCTCTGGGGAAATCCCTGATCATATGATGAGGGTCACCACACTCAAAGAAACCCCTCGGAGGACGTGGCAGCCGCTGCTGACTCTGAACTGGCCTGCTGGGCTGACCAGTGATAGCACCTCGAGCAGGAGGCACCCGAGATACTAGTGGTGCATAATAAGGCTCCTGAGGTCTAGGAGGAGCTGGAATACCAGTGGCTGCTGGAAGAGCCGAATGAACAGGGAGACTCACAAAACCCCTACCATAACGTGATGTGGTGCACGGGCTCCTGAAAAATGACCAGTCTCTTGAGACCTCTTGGCCTCTCTCTCCTCCCCGTCCCGGGCTAACATAGTCTCAATCCTCCGGGCAATACTCACGGCCTGCTGGTAAGTAATATCGGTCTCTAGCTCTGCGGCCATGCTGGTCCGAATACTGGGGTAGAGTCCCTCAATAAAGCACTGAACCCTCTCTCTAAGTGACAACCAATGGTGGTGCATGGCGAGCAAAATCGCTGAAACGGACTGCATACTCTGACAGTCATGGCACCCTGGCATAGCTGCTCAAACTCCGCACGCCAAGCATCCCTGAAGCTCTGAGGGACAAACTCAAGTAAGAACATCTCAGAAAATTGAGCCCAAGTAAGTAAAGTTTCCTCGTCCGGGCTACTAATCTCAAAAGAACGCAACCACTGATAAGCTGCTCCCCTCAGCTGGAAAGCAGTGAAAGAAACTCCACTCATCTCCACAATACCCATAGTGCGGAGAATACGATGACACCTCTCAAGAAAACCCATGGCGTCATCCAAAGCTAGTCCGTTGAACTCAGGTGGGTGGTACTTCTTGTACCTCTCAAGTCGGAGCTGCTATGCCTCAGGAACATCTATCCTAGTCTCATGCTGAGCTGGAGCTGCTGGGGGTATAGGAATATACTCTGGGAGCTGCCCAATATGAACTCTCTACTCAGGAGTACGGGCCACAGGATTCTGTGTCCCTCCTCCTGCCTGGGATGTAGCTGGAGCTATCGGTAGTAGACCTGCCCGAGAAAGAATATTGAAGGCACTCAAGAACTCGGCCAATGTCTCCTGGAGGTCTAGAGTAACAGGTAGGGACCTCCTGTGCCCCTCCAACCGTAGCTGCTAGGGGCTCCTCTACCTCTGCTCTAGCCGGTGCTCGGGCTGCACCGCGTGCTCTTGCGCTGCCCCGGCCCCTGCCTCTAGTGGCTCTAACTGGGGGTCAGGTGCCTCGTATCAGTACGTCCGATACGGGTACGAACCATCTGCAAGCAAGAATAGAATAGATTTTAAGAATTTTATGACAGTAACTAACACGATAAGGAACTCCAAAGAATTTGATTATTCTTAACAGTTACATAGCCTCTCGAAGATAGATACGGACGTATCCGCACCGATCCGCGAGATTCTAACAAACCAGCTTGCAACTTGTGACTCCTATGAACCTAGACGCTTTGATACCAACTTGTCACAACCCAATTTACCCTCCAAAAGTTATCGTGATGGCACCTAGTCTCTATGACTAGGTAAGCCTAGAATTTGCGGGAAATAAAAGAATCAATAAAATAAAGACAGAAAGGATATCAAATAGATATAACGTAGCTTCTCAGCATATACAGTTTTACTTCCCAAAACCCGGAATGTCACCATAGTCACAATCTCTTTAACAAATATGGCTCTATACAATGAAACATCAGGGAAAATGTACAAGTCTTTCTATGCCTATGCTAGAGTAGAAGGCGACTCCTCGGATTCTGCGGACGCGGCAGAATTACCTCGCGGTCTCCTGGCTGCTGGTAAATAACTCCTAGCCACGATACTGAGTGCTGGTACCTGGATCTGCACACGAGGAAAACATGCGCAGGAAAGGGCGTGAGTACTCCACATTCGGTACTCCATAAGTGCCAAGCCAAACCCCAGTCAAGTAGTGACGAGGTCAGTTTGAGGTCCTACTGAGATTGTAAGAACAAGTCAATATATAATTTTCAAACAGTGAAATACAGATAAGCAATGATAACAGGATTAACGAAGACGAAAAGGTTTAATGATAGAAAGAGATCCCTCGGCTCAGTAGAACATATATCTCAACAGTAAATGTGCAATGCAGTACACGGGGAAAGCTCCCGGATCTCAGTCCGTAGTCCCAATTTAAATATGCTACGCTGTATAGGGGGAAATCTCCCGGATCTCTATTCGTAGTCCCATTTTAAATATGTATTTCAGTACAGGCGGAACGCTCCCGGATCTCGGTCTGTAGTCCCAATTTAAATATGAAATGCAGTACAAGGGGAAAACTCCCAAATCTCGGTCCGTAGTCCCAATTTAAATATGCAAAATAGAAGTATGTTAATTATGGCTCAACTACACAGTCCAGGAAAAACGACATGTAAGAATACAGTAAAACTGCCTAAGCATGATGTGACTAGTAGCAAATAAGGGGAAATCAAGTCAGAACAGGTAAGCATGTTTACACTTAGGCTATCTACTCAATTAAGATAGGAAACAGTAATATATGAATGAAAATGAGCATTTTCATGGGAGAAAAATAGGATTTTAGCAACAATGACCCATGTACGCACTCTTCACCTCGTGTACACGGCGTCCACATAACAAAATCAGTATAAAAATGCCTAAGGGAAGATCCCCAACACAGAATTAGGCAAGCCACTTACCTAGACTACGCTAATCAACTCAATACCAATCTCTTTCCACGAGTATCTGACTTCGGGTGGCCCAAATCTATTCAAATCGATTGCATGGTGTAAATATCACTTCAAGGGAACAAAATAGCTAATTATTTATAAGTTAACACGCGAAATTAGGAAATTCGCCCAAAAAGTCCCTAGGGCCAACGTCTCGGAATCGGGTAAAATTTATATTCTCCGGACACCCATTCACTCACGAGTCCAACCATATAAGAATCTCTCAAATTGGAGGTCAAATACCCAACCAAAACTCAATAATTCGGCCTATGAAGTTCATCCCATTTTCCCCATAATTTTCGAAATTAAAGGTTGAATTTAAGATTGGAATCATGGAATTTGATCTATAAGGGATATAAATCACTTACCCAAGTTACCCAGGTGCAAAAGTATTCAAAAATCGCACTTCCCGAGCTCTCAAATTCTAAAATATGAAAATGGCATAATATTTATTATGGCTTATTAATTAGCAATATTTGTGTTATGTCATTTTAATGACCCGATCGGTCGTTCCGAGAGTTTAGCCCCGTTTCCCCTATTTCTGTCTTGTTATGCGTTATTAAGCTCTATGATGTTGTGTTAGGTTGGTTGGCTCGGGTTCGGAGTGAATGTGGAGAAATGAGACATTTAGTCTCTTAAGTTCGGTTATTTAGTGGAAAAGTCAACCGAAAGTTGACTTATAGGTATATGATCTATGAATGTGGTTTTTATGGTTCGGATAGCTTCGTTAGGTGATTTGAGACTTAGGAGTGCATTCGGAATGTTATTCGGAGGTCCGTGCTAGAATTAGGCTTGAATTGGCGAAATAGGATTTTTGGCGATTTTCGGTCGGTGGTAGAAAATTAGCTATTAGGGTCGGAATGGGATTCCAAAAAATGAAACAGATTCGTAGTGTCATTTGGGATGTGTGTGCAAAATTTCAGGTAATTTGGATGAGGTTTGGTTAGTTTCGTCATCGTTGGCAAATATGGGAAGTTTAGAAATCTTTAGGCTTGAGTATCGAATAAATTTTGTGATTTGATGTTGGTTTGAGTGGTCCGAAGGTTCGACTAAGTTTGAATAATAATATATGACTTGGCACTATCATGTGTTGAGGTCCCGAGGGCCTCGGGATGAGTTCGGATGGTTGACGGATTGATTTTGGCACTTAAAGAATGTTTGTGTGTTGTTGTCCTGTGGTTTCCGCAGATGCGAATGGGTGGCCGCAGGTGTGGGATTTGGGCTGTTCGAGGTGCATCGCAGGTGCGGCTGTTTGGGAGAAGGTGCGGAAAAAGTAAAGGTAAGTGAATTCCGTAGGTGCGGATATTTGGGCGGAGAAGCAGTCCGCAGGTGCGAGTTAATTTCCGCAGAATCGAAAAGTGTTGGACAGAACCTATAAAAGGTTGCCTTCGCGATTTTTCACTTATTTTCACCATTTTTGGACGGGTTGAACCTTTTGAGCAGTGATTTTAAGCGGAAATCGAAGGCTATCAATTGGGTAAGTTGCTTGGACTTCATTTCTTTTGTTTGTGATGATTTTCTACTATTTAATCATGAAATATGTGGGATTTAATGGTATAATTTGAGGGGTTAGGGCTTGGAAACTTAAGACTTTGATTTAATGATTTGAGGGGTCATTTGTCGTTGGATTTTGATGTGTTTGGTATGTATGGACTCGTGAGAGTGTAAGGATTCTAATTTTGTGATTTTTATCGGATTCCGAGATGTGGGCCCGGGGTCGGGTTTTGCCAAATTCGGGATTTTTGATGTAATTCGATAATATTTATGTGGGCTTCATTCCTTTAGCATATATTAATGATATAATACTGATTTTGGTTAGATTCAGGGCGATTTGTGGTTGAGTCGAGCGGCAAGGGCATTTCAGAGTAGAGTTCTGGCTTGATTGAGGTAAGTAACGCTTCCAAACTAGGTTCTGAGGGTTCGAAACCCCCAATTATGTGTTATGTGATTAGATATTGGTGACGCACATGCCAAGTGACGGGCCTGCAGGCGTGCACCGTGAGACTTGTGACCTGGTTCATTCCATGACACTGTTTAGTGGTTCTTTCTTGTTGATATTTGTGCTTTTTTCTATGTGATTAAAGTAAACATGTTGGAAATCATGCTAGATGGCTTTACGCCAATCCTGTTGAGACCCGAGTGGTCGTCTTAATGCAAACCATGCAAGAAATCATGCTAGACATTATGTTAAGGCTTCACACCGACATTGTTGAGACCAGAGTGGTCATTTATTTCTGTCATCACATTTATTTCATTGATAATAAATACTCAGTCTTGTCATAGCATACCGTATCATGTCTCAGTCTCGGTAATTATTGATTTTACACATTATATAATTGATTCGGGCTTGATCATGCATCGTGAGCCCATGTGAGTGAGACTACAGAGTGATGACTGAGTGAGGCCGAGAGCCTGATATTGAGTGACAGATATGGGATCGGGCTGCACGCCGCAACATGTTATATTGATTATGCTTGGATCTGGCTTATGATAGCGCTTGGGATGTAGGAGCCCCTCCGGAGTCTGTAACACACCCCTAGTGAGCGTAGTGATATTTGAGGGATGGATCTTCCCTGGACATGGATCTTGTCCGAAGTGATATTGAGGGATGGATCTTCCCTGGACATGGATCTTGTCCGAAGTGTTTATGTTCGGTGATGTGTTTTCTCCATGAGGATGGAATGGCCTGTTTTTCCCCGGTACTAAGCGATTGATGCCAGTGATGTGTATACGTATTCAGGGATGGATCTTCGCCGCCGAGCCATATACAGTACCGAGTGGCTGTGGGATATATCATTATCTGGAGATGGATCTTCTCCATAGGGATGGATCGGCCTTCCTCAGTACTGAGTGACTTATGTCTGATGTATATATATTCTGGGGATGGATCTTCCCTGGGCTATGCGAGCTATGTAGAGTACTGAGTGGACGAGTATTCGAGAGTGGGAGAACATTGTGCATTTCATACTGCTGATGCATTGACATGTAGAATACATTGAGTTATATATGTTAGACTATTCAGAACCGTACTTGTCTTATCACCTTGAGCTATCTAATTAACTAAAAGCATGCCTAAATTTATGTACATTGGTTACGTTTCAAATGTGGAGGTTTAGTCCGTCACTACCTCTCAGCCCACAGTTTGGGCTTGTTACTTACTGAGTTGGTGTACTCACGTTACCTCTTGCACCTTGTGTACAGATCTAGGTATCCCTGGCCATGGTAGTGCTAGTTGATCATTTTGGCTGCAGATTATTCTCGGAAAGGCCGAGGTAGCTGCTTGGCGATCGCAGACCAGTCTGTCTCTTTCCCTATATTCCTTGTGTATTTTATTGATTATTTCCAGAAAAAGTTGTCTTATTAAACTTTGATAACATTTGTAGTATTGCCTCATGACTTAGTGACATCAAATGTTGGGATTCATTTTTACGGTACTTCGGGTTGATTTTACTTTTTATTTTGGTTTCTCTGATGAAAAAGATTAAAATTTTCAAATAATGTTTTGATAAAAGTCGAATTGATTAGGAGCGTAGGCTTTCCTAGTTCCATGATATGCGCCATCACGATCAGGTCGGTTTTGGGGTCGTGAAAAGTTGGTATCAGAGCCTAGGTTACATAGGTCTCACGAGTCATGAGCAGGTTTAGTAGAGTCTTGCGCATCGGTACGGAGACGTCGGTACTTATCTTCGAGAGGCTGCGAAACCCTTAGGAAAAATCCCACATTCTTGAATCTTTGTCGTGCGAATTCATTATTCAGCCAAAAGTGTAACTCTTTGAATTCCTTCCGTGTATTCAAAGGCGCACGTGAGCGCTCAGTATCAGCTGTGCATCGATGGCTTGTGAATTTCATGGGTGATGTGCGAGACGTGATTTCTTTTGCATATTGATACGGGCCAGTCTAGAGGACTTGAGGCCGGGTTTTATCTGTGGCTTGCGTGCTGAGATTTTGATTTTGTGAGCACGTGCATGTGGGACTTATATGTCCGTTTATGTCCTTAGTGGTGGGATTTTTGTGACTCGACGACTATGTGGTGAGTGTGATTCGATGGTGAGATGTGCTCATATTGTTTGATGGTGACAAAAATAATTGGCTGGAGATGTAGCAAGAACCATTGAGTGTTTTACTTCTGTCTTGAGTTGGCCTATGGCCTCAAGCTGTGAGTACATTGAAGGACCTCTCATGTAATGTAGTTGTGGATTGAAGTGGATCTTCATGTTGTGTTATGAGTTCAATGGTGAATGCAAGATCTGCGGATGATTTGAGATATTAGATGGTTTGTGTATATTTGCTTATGGAGGATTTAGTTGAATCTCACTATGATATTGTGGCCGTGATAGTGTATGGGCATTGAGAGTTATTGCTTGTCTTAATCTATGGCTTCGAGCCAAGTGGGGGAGTCTGATAATGATAAGTTAGTGCATGATTGGGTGTTGTGTTGATTTCAGTTCTAGGTATTCTAGTGAATCAGTTATGACCTGCAGAAGTGGAGTTTGAGAATGACTCGAGTAATGGAAATTTTTGGGTACGGGTTGTATTATACTCTATGGGAAAAAAATATCTTATTGAATGATTGAGTTGTATTGGTAAAAGGTGTAATGTGTATGGAGCAGGAACCTGCTGGGTTGTTTAGGAGTGTGGGTTACTCCCTTAGGTGTTGATGAGTTAATAGAGGGGGGCACATACCGTTTGATCTATTTGATTAGCTTAATTGAAAATTTCGTAGAGTGGGCAACTCTCGAGAATGGTTCTGATGGATCAAGGGTTAATGTATAACAACTTGGAATCTTCAAGATGTGTGCTTGGGTAGAAACTGAGATTCTCATTGGGAGGTGTCAAGACTTGTGGCATTTCTACATTATTATGGATTCTACATTCCAGTATCATGAAAGGGAAACCAACTTAAATTCATCGAAAGTCTCTTTAGAGTAAGTAATTGAGGTGTAGTACTTTGGGGTGCTTAAGAGATATTCAGCGGTTTATGACCCTTAGGGCGATGTGGTTCTGTGCTAGGGTCTTGCGTGGTGATTTCGGGTTGAGGATTTTGGTACTATGGCAAGGAGAAAGAATGAATATGAAGGTTCTGAATTCGTAGGTAGCATGGGAGATCTCAGATGATCAGATAGGTGGTGTTACTTCTAGGTATGGCTCGATGAAGACATAAGTTTCAGAAGAGGCATAGTGTTTTGATTTCTGGATACTTCATTAGTGTGGCGGTACTTTCCTTGTAGGCCGGCTGCGGCATTCAAATTTGGCCTTGTAACACATATTGATTGTAGCGGTATCCCTCGAGGTATGATCTTGTATTGGGGAATTATTAGGCATTTAGGCGACGGAGTTGAGAGCATATATGGTGAATTGTGTGCTCGGAGGGTTTTGATTTGGGACTCGAATGAGGAGATTATTTCGTAGTTGAGGGCTGAAGAGACGTAGCCAAGGTTAGCGAGGGGTTAGTTTATTGTGATTCAGTCATTATGGACCTTCGGAGGGTCATTTTTCTATGGTGTATGACCAGAGATGATTCAGGGTTCATTGGCAGGCCCAGTATGGGTGTGTGTTCTACACCGGGTCGAAATGAGACACTTAGTCTCTTACGTTTGGTTATTTAGTGGAAAAGTCAACCAAAAGTTGACTTATAGGTATATGATCTCGAAATGTGGTTTTTATGGGTTGGATAGCTTTGTTAGGTGATTTGAGACTTAGGAGTGTATTCAGATTTCCGTGGTAGAGTTAGGCTTGAATTGGCGAAATAGGATTTTTGGCAATTTCCGGTCAGTAGTGGAAAATTAGCTATCAGTGTCGGAATGGAATTTCAGAAATTGAAACAAATTCGTAGTATAATTTGGGATGTGTGTGCAAAATTTCAGGTCATTCGGACAAGGTTTGGTTAGTTTCGTCATCGTTGGCGAATTTCGGAAGTTTAGAAATCCTTAGGCTTGAATTTCGAGTAAATTTGGTGATCTGATGTTGGTTTGAGTGTTCCAAAGGTTCGACTAAGTTTGAATAATCATATATGACTTGTGAGTATCATTAGTTGAGGTCCCGAGGGCCTCGGGATGAGTTCGGATGGTTGACGGATTGATTTAGGCACTTAAAGAATAGTGGTGTGCTGCTGTCCTGTGATTTCCGCAGATGCGGATGGATGGCCGTAGGTGTGGTCACCGTAGGTGCGGGATTCGGGCTGGTCGAGGTGCATCGCAGATGTGGAGGAGTTACCGCACCTGCGAGCCCGCAGGTGCGGCTGTTTGGGCGCATGTGCGGAAAAGGAAAAGGTAAGTGAGTTCCTCAGTTGTGGATTTTTGGGTGTAGAAGCGGTTCGCAGGTGCGAGTTAATTTCCGCAGAAGCGGAAAGTGTTGGGCACAATTTATAAAAGTTTTCCTTCGCGATTTTTCACTCATTTTCACCATTTTGGACGGGTTGAAGCTTTTGAGCAATGATTTTAAAAGGAAATCGAAAGCTATCAATTGGGTAAGTTACTTGGACTTCATTTCTTGTGTTTGTAATGATTTTTCTGCTGTTTACTCATGAAATATGTGGGATTTAATGGTATAATTTGAGGGGTTAGGGCTTGGAAACTTAAGACAATAATTTAAGGATTTGAGGGGTCGATATTGATGTGCTTGGTATATATGGACTCGTGAGAGTGTAAGGATTCTAGTTTTGTGATTTTTATCGGATTCCGAGATGTGGGATCGGGGTCGGGTTTGGCTAAATTCGGGATTTTTGATGTAATTTGATAATATTTATGTGGGCTTCGTTCCTTTAGCATATATTAATGATATAATACTTATTTTGGTTAGATTCAGGGCGATTTGTGGCTGAGTCGAGCGGCAAGGGAATTTCAGAGTAGAGTTTTGGCTTGATTGAGGTAAGTAACACTTCCAAACTTGGTTCTAAGGGTACGAAACCCTGAATTACGTGTTATCTAATTAGAATTCTCTGACGCACATGCCAAGTGACGGGCGTGCAGGCGTGCACCGTGAGACTATTGACCTGGATCATTCCATGGCACCGTTTAGTGGTTCTTTCTTGTTGATATTTGTGCTTCTATCTATGTGATTAAAGTAAAAATGTTTGGAATCATGCTATATGGTTTTACGCTGATCCTGTTGAGACCCGAGTGGTCGTCTAAATGCAAATCATGCTAGACAATATGTTAAGGCTTCACGCCGACATTGTTGTGACCCGAGTGGTCATTTAATGCTATCATCACACATGTTTCGTTGATATTATATACTCAGTCTCGTAATAGCATACCATATCATGTCTCAGTCTCGGTAATTATTGATTTTACACATTATATCATTGATTCAGGCTAGATCATGCATTGTGATCCCGTGTGAGTGATATTATAGAGTGATGACTGAGTGAGGCCGAGAGCTTGATATTGAGTGACAGGTATGGGATCGGGCTGCACGCCGCAACATGTTATATTGATTATGCCTGGATCTGGCTTATGATAGCGCTTGGGCTGTAGGAGCCCCTCCGGAGTCCGTAACACACCCCAAATAAGCGCAATGATATTTCAGGGATGGATCTTCCTTGGACATGGATCTGGTCCAAAGTGATATTGAGGGATGGATCTTCCCTAGACATGGATCTTGTCCTAAGTGTTTATGTTCGGAGATGGATTTTTTCCATGAGGCTGGATTGGCCTGTTTTTCCCCGGTACTGAGCGATTGATTCTAGTGATGTGTATACATATTCTAGGATAGATCTTCCCTGGGCCGCCGAGCCATATACAGTACCGAGTGGCTGTGAGATATATCATTATCTAGAGATGGTTCTTCTCCATAGGGATGGATCGTCCTTCCTCAGTAATGAGTGACTTCTGTCTGATGTGTATATATTCTGGGGATGGATCTTCTCTGGGCCATGCGAGCCATGTACAATACTGAGTGGATGAGTATTCGAGAGTGGGAGAATATTATGCATTTCATACTGCTGGTGCATTGGCATGTAGAATACATTGAGTTATATATGTTAGACTGTTCAGAACCGTACTTGTCTTATCACCTTGAGCTGTCTAATTAACTGAAAACATGCCTAAATTTCTGTACATTCGTTATGTTGCAAATGTGGAGATTTAGTCCGTCACTACCTCTCAGCCCACAGTTTGGGGTTGTTACTTACTGAGTTGATGTACTCACGTTACCCCATGCACCTTGTGTGGAGATCTAGATATCACTGTGCATGGTAGTGGCAGTTGACAATTTGGCTGCAGATCATTCTCAGAGAGGACGAGGTAGCTGCTTGGCGATCGCAGACCCGCATATCTCTTTCCCTATCTTCCTTGTGTATTTTATTGCTTATTTCCAGACAAATTTGTCCTGTTAAACTTTGAGAACATTTGTAGTATTGGCTCATGACTTAGTGACACCAGATGTTGGGATTCATTTTTACGGTACTTCGGGTTGATTTTACTTTCTATTTCGGTTTTTCTCATGAAAAATATTAAAATTTTCAAATAATGTTTTGATAAAAGTCAAATTGATTAGGAGTGTAAGTTTGCCTAGTTCCACGATAGGCCCTATCACGATCGGGTCGGTTTTGGGGTCGTGATAGTCATTTTATTATTTTATCTTTGTTATTGAATATTTTTGTGTAATGCTATGACTTACCTCATATTATTGTGTTGGTTTCTTAAAAAAATATATTAGATTGTTGTATTTTACTATGACTTAAGAAATATTTAGAGCACAAGATACATATTTTATGCTATGAATATTTTACCAAAAGAAAACCCGAAAAATTCGAAAAAAATCGAGATTGAAAAACCCGACTCTATTGGTTTGATTTGGTTTATAAATTTAAAAACCCGACACCATTGGTTTGGTATGATAATTGAAAATTTCGAACCAACTTGACCTATGTACACCCCTAATACCCACTTTTTGGACCACCATTAAAGTTATACTCGTATTGCATAAAATTTTTCAAATTATACCCGCTCGGATTTGAAGTAGTTCAATCCCTTTAATGCACTTCAGAAATAAAATCTAAAGTTTTTCTATCTTTCAAATGTAACCTCAGAAATTCGAATCCGAAGTAGTTGAATCTCTTCAATGCAACTTCAGAAATCAAATATGAAGTTCTTCTATCTTTCGATTGCAACTTCAGAAATTCAAAATTTAAGTAGTTCAATCAATTAAATGCAATTTCAGATTTCGAATCTTAAAATCTGAAAGATAAACATGTTTTCCAAATTTCAACAATCCAATACACGATTCAATGAGTCAATCTACTCCAAATGAGCTCAAATTTGAAACATAACCTTCAAATATCATAAAGAACAAATCACATCGTCAAATTATCAAACAACAACAAATTTAACTAACTTATTTTGGAACTAAGAAAAATAAGAAGAAACTCTATGCACAAAGAAGAAGAAAATAACTGTAAAGAAGAAGAAAAAAGTACATGTATTTGAAGCTATCCAAAAATTAGTTATCGGTTAAATATTTTTTTAAAAATTGATGCAAATTCAGTAGATGGCGCAAAATTTGGTGCCACATGAAATTTTACAAATTGAAGGGTAGCTGATGGACAATGGTCTAGGAACTTTTGCGTGAGCTCGGGCTTTTTGCCGCTGTTTTTGGGTTGGCCTGACAGGTCTTATAACTTTTGGCTTTTCTTTCATATATAATGGTCTTTTCCCATTTGGTTGATTTAGTTCTTTAGATACTAGAACACCTATAAAATACTGGCTATTTGTATAAAGATCCCAATATGCTCCATAGTTCACAAAACTACAAAAGCAAACTTATATAAAAAAGGAATAAAAAGAAACCAATTACTAGAAATAAGATGATATTAAGGAAGAAACTTTTTTTTTTTCAAGTAAAGACATATGTTTATGCTAAACTAATTAGTTGAATAGTTGAAGAATCTAAGAAAGAGACCTTTTTAGTAAAAGAATAAATAAAATATTTACGCTAAAGCTGTCCTATATTTGCCATAGTATTTAGTATGATTTGCACTGAATTAACGAAGAAGGCATTATAACAAATTCACTACTGATTATTGAAATTTTCTACAGTAAAATAAATTAGCAACTACGTAATAAAATGAAGCGAAACAGTTAGAGGAAAATAAAATGATCAAAATTATGCGTCCTAGGTTTTTAGTAATACCAACAGTATTCTTTAACCGTAATTTCTATTTATTAACAGAAAGGTGGATATTTCGAGTACGCAGAAATATAATACTTAGAAGTCATTAGAGTAAAGTGTAGCAAAGTCAAACAAGGGTGGTTAAAACGTACACTTCTTTTTCAATTAGGGTTTCCACCCAGCCGCCTTATATATATAGAAGATAGATCAGTAGCCTATTATTAGAGGGAAATAAATGAGTCGGATGAAGGGGTAAAGGGGATGAGTGTTTAAGGTAGCTCTTGGAGTGGGTGGAGTGGTATGATATCATATTTATGTTGAATCATAATAATTGAAATCTTGCCAATGCCATCCATTCCTATCGCTTCCAATAATTTCTCACTCTCCTTTTTCTCCATTTGCCGAATCAGTTGCATATTGGGTTTCTTTGTATGATTTCTTAGATCTCTTATCTTGTTGAAATTCTCTTTAAGTGCTTTTGTGGATATGTTAATTTTTTTATTATTAGTCTTTTACGGTTCTATATTTCCAACTTAAATATATGTATCTAAACTTTGCAAGTATATTTCATAATTAATTTAGGTCTCTGAATATTTGAGAATTTTGCACGACTTGACAGAAAATTGTATGCTCATAATTTGTTTGAGAATAGTATTAGCTGTGATTATCAAAAGAGAAAGAAAGATTTGTGCATTAGTTAAGGGACGGAAACTTATATTGTGAGCTCACGTCCTGTTTTTCAAATAAATCCCAATAAAGCGACGTACAACCAATTTATGCAACAAAACTTTTATCTGTATTGTGGTACACATTTGAAGAAAATCAAATGTTAAAGAGCAATGAATCAATCGTTGTCCTTGAATTATGCGACATCGTACTTAGTACTTATATACCTTTGGTTATTAGTTGGAATCAAATAGCATTAGTGTTGCTCTTCTGCCCTTTGAAAATAAGGACAAGATTAGCAGGGGCGAATCTATACCATTTTGCATAATTAAATTTGACCCTTTCCTAATGTTAAATAAAGACATCTTCTATATTAGATTACAATTAGAATAAGATATGAACATGTTAAGACCCGTACCAATCCACAACACTCTACTAAAATTGTTCATGACCTGTGAATCTTATGTAACTTAGGCTCTGATATCAACTTGTCACAACCCCAAAACTATCCCGGTCGTGATAGCGCCTATCGTGGTACTAGGCTAGCCAATTTCAATACTCAAAACATGAAAATAATCTTTGTTCCAAATCATCAATAATGCAATATCTCATTAACATGTTGTTTAATCATTTTCAAAATAGAAGACGATAAGTCAATTATCTAAACACCGCCCAGAATTCCCAGAGTCACTGGTCACGAGCATCTGAAGAAAATGTACAAGTATGACACATTATCTGCCTTTAAAAACAGTATATAAGTGTAATGAGCCGGTCGGTCGTTTTGAGAATTAGCGCCCCGATCCCCTACTAACTGCTTCTCCCATGTCTTTTTGTGTTATTGGAACTTGTCGGAGCATTGAGTCGTGAAATTTGGAGTGATTTTGGACACATAGTCCTTTAATGTGAATATTAGCTTTAGAAATCGGATCGTAGCTAGAACTGTGTGAAGACGAATCCGGAATGGAATTTTGTCGACTCCGTTAGCTCCGTTGGGTGATTTCGGGGTTAGGAGCGAGTTCGGAATGTATTTTCAAGGACGGTTGTAGATTTAGGCTTGAATTGGCGAAAGTAAGAATTTCGGCGGTTCGGCCGATAGGTGAAATTTTGATATCGGACTCGAAATGGAATTTCGAAAGCGACAGCAGGTCTGTAATGCCATTTGTGACCCGTGTGCAAAATTTGAGGTCATTCGGATGAGTTCAGACGTGATTCGGCATCGGATGTGGATTTTAGAAATTTCATAAGTTCTTAGGCTTGAATCTATAATGATTTGTTTTTTGTTATGAGACGTGTCTTTAAGGCTCGACCAAGTTTGAATGAGGTATTAGGGTCGATTGGTAGTTTTGGTTGAGGTCACGAGGGCCTCGGGTATGTTTCGGATGCTCAACGGGTGAAATTAGAACTTGGAAGAACAACTGAACCATTGTTGGTTCTGGTGTCTCGCACCTGCGATGGACCTTCCACAGGTGCGACAGGGAGCTTGCAGGTGCGGACTTTGCCAAATTACCCAGTCCTCGCAGGTGTGGTTGGTTTTCCGCAGATGCAGCCAATTGACCGCAGGTGGGGCCCCAGGCCTTTTAGTGGGTTTTCGCACCTGCGATGGTATTTCCGCAGGTGCGGTCCAAGGGGCGCAGGTGCGCCAATCGTTGGGCAATTATATAAGATTCGAGGGGTTTAAGCCTATTTTCACCATTTACGGAATTTGGAGCTCGGGAAGGGCGATTTTTGAAGACTTGTACACCTGGGTAACATGGGTAAGTGATTGCTAACCTACCTAGATAAATTTCCATGACTCCTAACTTAAATCTGGTCCTTAGAATTCGAATTTGGGTGGAATATTTGGGAAAAAAGTTGATAAACTCCATAGACCAAATTATTGAGTTTTGATTGGGTTTTTGACCTCCGATTTGAGAGATTTTCCTATGTTTAGACTCGTGAGTGAATGGGTGTCCGGAAAATATAATTTTTACCCGATTCCGAGATGTGGCCCGGGGGACTTTTTGGGCGAATTTCCTAATTTCACGTATTAGCTTCGAATTAATTAGCTATTTTGATTCCTTAAAGTGTTATTTACATTATGCAATCGAATTTATTAGATTTGGGCCACCTGGAGTCGGATACTCGTGGCAAGAGCGTAGTATTGAGTTGATTAAAGCAGTCAAGATAAGTGGCTTGCCTAACTCTGTGTTGGAGACTTCCCATTAGGCATTTTTATATTGATTTTTGTTACGTGAACACTGTGTATGTGAGGTGACGAGAGCGTACTCGGGTCATAGTTGCTAAATTTCACTTTTTCCTTCCATGGCATCACTCATTTTCATTCATTTATTATTGTTCCCTGTCTTAACTGAGTAGTTAGCTTACGAATAAGTATGCCCACCTGTCCTTACTTGATTTCCTCTTAATTGCTATTAGTTGCACCATGCTTAGGTAGTTTTACTGTATTCTTTCCTGTTGATTTTCCGGAACTGTTTAATTAAGCCGTATCCGACATACTTCTACATTGCATATTTAAATTGAGACTACGGACTAAGATCCGAGAGCTTTCCCCCTGTACTGCATAGCATATTTAAATTGATACTACAAACTGAGATCCGGCAGCTTTCCCCGTGTACTGCATTGCATATTTAAATTGGGACTAAGGACTGAGATCCGGGAGCTTTCCCCTTGTACTGCATAGCATATTTAAATTGGGATACGGACTGCGATCCGGGAGCTTTCCCCTTGTACTGCATTGCTTGTTTTAATGTTGGGATATATGTTGTGCTGAGCTGAGGACTCTTTTTATGTTATTAACTCTTTTAGTGCCATTAGTTCTGTTTATCAATGCTTATCTATATTTCACTGTTTAGATTTGTAATTGTTTTATTTTTAAGCTCAGTAGGGCCTCAACCTGACCTCGTCACTACTTGACTGGGGTTAGGCTTGACACTTATTTAGTACCGAATGTGGAGTACTCACGCCCTTCCTACGCATGTTTTCCCCATGTGCAGATTCAGGTACCAGTGCACGGTACAGTGGCTAGGCGTATCTCAGCAGCTGTTTAGGAGACCGCGAGGTAATTCTGCCTCGTCCGCATGATCTCACGAGTCTCCTTCCTACTTCAGTATAGTTATAGAAGATATATATATATATAGATACATTTCCCTTACTCCTTTGTATAGAGCTACAATAGTTCAGAGTTTGTGACTTTGTGATGTTCCGGGTTTTGGGAAAGTAAAAGTTGTGAATGCCGAGCGGCTAAATTTTATAGTATTGCTTCTTCGTTACTGTTTCTATTATTCTTTGTCTTATTTTCCGAAATTTCTAGGCTTACCTAGTCGTAGAGACTAGGTGCCGTCACGAGACCGTTTGGAGGGAAACTCGGGTCATGACAATAAGTCAAATCATCTTGTTTAAAATCCAATTTCAGGTAAAAATCATTTGAAACTATTTTTCCAACAAATTCAATAGAGGTTCAATGAAGTTAGAGTAAAAGTGATGAAAATCATAAATAGCCCCTCGGGAAAAACGAGTATCAAAAACTGCCCCTCGGGCATAACATCACTCAGAATCAGCCCCTCGGGAAACCTCATAATCACTCGTAATCAGCCCCTCGAGCACAACATGAATCAAGAACAGCCCCTGCTCAATATCATATCACTCACTCAGGGTACCCACGCTCATTGGGGTGTACAGACTCCGGAAGGGCTTCTACAACCCAAGCGCTATAATAAGCCACCTCGTGGAGTAAATAAATCAGGACCTCGACCTCATAACAATAATGAATCAATAACAACATGCTACGACGTGCAGCCCGATCCCATAATATCCTCACAACACAAGCCCTCGGCCTCACTCAATCAGAAACCTTTCAAGCCACTCGAGCTACCAGTAGGGTGCTCAACCCAAAATATCATTTTATGCATCAAAACAGAGTAAATAAGATTATATATGAAATCAGTAAAATATGGCATTACTGAGTACAAATTTGAAATCAAAACAGTGAGGAAATAGTAGTAAAACCCCTAAGGTTCCAAACAACTTCGCACGCGGCCCAAATACGATATTCAACCCAAAACATAGTAGTACTTTCTAAAAACACGAAATATCATATAGTTATCAGTCAAATACGCAACTTAATATTTGCCACGGGACAGACCAAGTCACAATCGCCAACGGTGCACGCCACACGCTCGTCATCTAGCATGTGCGCCACTTCAAAATAGTGAAAAAAATGTGAAATCCGGGGTTTCATACCCTCAGGACAAGATTTACAGTCATTACTTACTTCAAACCGGCCAAAATTCTAATCTGCGATGCCTTTTCCTCTTGACTCGGCCTCAAATTGCTCTGAATCTAACCAAACCAGATTTATATCATCAATATATGATAAGTGAACAAAGCCCGGTCGAAAATAGTCAAATTACATCAAAAATCCCGAAGTTGGCCAAACCCGACCCTTGTACCCACGTCTCGAAATTCTATAAAATCACAAAACTGGAATCCTTATTCACTCCCGAGTCTACCCATATCAAATTCATCGAAACCCATCATCAAATGGCCATTCAAATCCCCAAAAGCATTTTTCAAGTTTTTCTCCCATTTCTCCAAATTTTTCACCCCAATTTCCCAAATTAAATGATGAAATTCAAGACTAAATCATGGAATTAAACCAAATATTAGTGAAGAGCACTTACCCCAATCACTCTACTGAAAATCTCCTCAAATTTCGTCTTCTACCGAGTCCTCTAATGAATTATGGAGTTATGGCCTAAAACCCTCGTTTTTGAACATAAACATTCAGCATAGGCCCTTTCTTCAGTACGATCGCGTCAATTCCCACGCGATCGCATAACACAAATGACACAGCCCTTTAATTAACCTTACGCGATCTCAACTAACACACGCGATCACGATTCAATGCACCACAACCACACGCGACCACGATCTCCTGCATGCATTCCCATAGCACGCATGCCTCAACCTTCACTCGCCCCTTCACTTCTAGATGAACGCGAACCTCACCACGCGTTCGCAAAGCACCATGGCCATTCTCTCACGCGATCGTGGCTACCCCACGCGATCTCATAGAAAAACTTACTGCCGCTCCCAGCTAAGCCTACGCGATCACGAACTTACCCATGCGATCGCATATAAGAACACCAACAAAAATCTGCCAACTTTCAAAACCAAGAATTGGTCCCTAACCACCCGAAACACACCCGAGGCCCTCGGGACCTCAACTAAATATGCCAACACATACCATAATCTCATTCAAACTTAGACGAGCTCGAACCACTCAAAACAACGCCCAAACACCAAATCAACCTCAGATTCAAGCATAAGAACTTAGAAACTTCCAAATTTCACCAATGATACCGAAACCACACAAACCACGTTCGAATGACCTAAAAATTTGCACACACCTCCAAAATGACACTACGAACCTGTTCCAACTTTCAAAATTTCATTCTGACCTCGATAGCTAATTTTCCACTGCTGACCGGATATCGCCAAAACTCCAACTTAGCCAATTCAAGCCTAATTCCACTCTGGACCTCCAAACAACATTCCGAACACACTTTCAAGTCCCAAATCACCTAACGACGCTATCCAATCCATCAAAACCACATTTCGAGATCATTTGCCCATAAGTTAACTTTAAGTTGACTTTTCCAACTATTCTCCCGACTTAAGAGACTAAGTTTCACATTTCTCTCCAGAACTCCGAACCAGAGCCAACCAACCCCAACACAACATAAATGAGCCAAACAACACAAAATGAACCAGAAATGGGGAAAATGGGGCTAAACTCTTGGAAGGAACGGCTTGGTCGTTACATTCTACCCATCTTAAACAAACATTCATCCTCGAACGGGTCTAGAAGCATACCTGGAGTCTCAAATAAGTGAGGATATCTACTCCGCATCTCCCGCTCGGTCTCCCAGGTGGCCTCTTCCACCGGCTGCCCTCTCCACTGCACCTTCACTGAAGCTATATCATTAGACCTCAACCTTCTGACCTGACGACCCAAAATGGCTACTGGCTCTACCTCATAAGACATATCACCCTCTAAATGAACTGTGCTGAAGTCCAAAACATGAGACGGGTTACTAACATAATTTTGTAGCATGGAAACATGAAATACCGGATGAACACTTGATCACCTGGGTGGCAAAGCAAGTATATAAGCCACCTCTCCAACCCTCTGAAGCACCTCAAACGGACCAATGAATCGGGGACTGAACTTGCGCTTCTTCTCGACCCGCATAACACCCTTCATGGGTGACACCTTTAGCGGAACCTTGTCCCCAGCCATGAAAGATACATCCCAGGACTTCCGGTCAGCATAGATCTTCTGTCTATACTACGCCGTGCGAAACTGCTCATGAATCAACTTCACCTTATCTAACGCATCCCATACAAAATCTGTACCCAAGAGCCTAGCCTCGCCCGGCTCAAACCAACCGATCAGAGTTCTACATCTCCTCCCGTATAAAGACTCATATGGAGCTATCTGGATACTCGACTGATAACTATTATTATATGCAAACTCCGCGAGTGGCAGAAACTGGTCCCATGAATCCCCAAAATCAATAACACAAGCACGCAACATATCCTCTAATATCTGAATAGTGCGCTCGGACTGCCCATCTGTCTGAGGATGAAAAGTTGTCCTCAACTCAACCTGAGTACCCAACTCTCTCTGCACAACAAAACTATGATTTGAACTGAGTACCTCTATCGGAAATGATGGAAAATCGAACACCATGTATCCGGACAATCTCCCTGATATAAATCTCAGCTAACTGCTCCGAGGAATAAGTAGTACCAACAGGAATGAACTGCACAGACTTGGTTAGCTGGTCCATAACAACCTAAATAGCATCGAACTTCCTCGAAGTCTGTGGGAGCCCAACTACAAAGTCCATGGTGATCCGCTCCCACTTCCACTCCGGAATATCCAACCGTTGATGCAATCTACCTGGTCTATGGTGCTCATACTTGACCTGCTGACAATTGAGACACTGAGCTACAAATCCTACAATATCCTTCTTCATCCGCCTCCACCAATAATGCTACCTCAGATCCTGATACATCTTCGCGGCACCCGGATGGATGGAATACCGCGAGGTGTCGACCTCATCAAGAATCAACTCCCAAAGCCCATCTACATTGGGCACACATATCCGTCCCTGCATCCTCATCACACCATCATCACCAATAACTAAACCCCTGGCATCCTCTCATCGGACCCTATCCTGAAGAACGAGTAAGTGTGGGTAATCATATTGGCACTCTCTGATGCGGTCATAAAGAGAAGACCTGAAGGCCACACAGTCCAATACCTGGCGGGGCTCTGATAAGTCCAACCTCACCAACTGGCCCGCTAAGGCCTGAACATCAAGTGCTAATGGTCTCTCTACTGCTGGAAAATCGTCTAGACTCCCCAAACTCTTTGCTCTGCGACTCAAGTCATCGTCCTTGAGAAGCTCCAACCATCTCCTCTGACGCAAATTCAGATCCTTCTGCTTAAAAAAATGCTACAGGCTACGGTGATCAGTAAAAACCTCACAATGATCCCCATACAAATAATGACGCCAAATCTTCAATGCGTGAACAATGGTTGCTGGCTCGAGATCATGCACCGGATAGTTCTTCTCATGAGTCTTCGACTGGCTCGAGGAGTAGGCAATCACCCTACCCTCGTGTATCAAATCACAACCAATTCCTATCCTTGAGGCATCACAATACACGGTATAATAACCTGAAGATGATGTCAATACTAACACTAGAGCTGAGGTCAAAGCCGTCCTGAGCTTCTGGAAGCTCTCCTCACACTCGTCCGACCACCTGAACATAGCGTCCTTATGAGTCAATTTGTTAAAGGGTGAAGCAATAGAAGAAAACCCCTCCACAAAGCGACGGTAATATCCCGCCAAACCAAAGAAGCTCCTATCTCTGTAGCTAAAGATTGTCTGGGCCAACTTTGCACCGCCTCTATCTACTTCGGATCAACCTGAGTACGCTCGCTGGACACCACGTGTCCCAAGAAAGCTAATGAGCCAAGCCAAAACTCACACAGGGAGAACTTTTCATAAAGCTTCTCCTCCCTTAATCTCTGTAATACGACCCTCAAATGCTGAGCGTGCTCCTCCTGGCTACGAGAATACACCAGGATGTCATCAATGAACACAATAACAAAGGAATCCAAATATGGTTGAATTACGCTGTTCATCAGATGCATGAATGCTGCTGGGGCATTGGTCAGCCCAAAAGATATTACCAAGAACTCATAGTGGCCATAACGAGTCCTGAAAGCAGTCTTGGGAATATCTGAATCCCGGATCTTCAGTTGATGATACCCGGATCTCAAGTCAATCTTAGAGAACACTCTAGCTCCTTGAAGTTGGTCAAACAAATCATCAATGCGAGGAAAATTATACTTATTCTTGACTGTAACCTTGTTCAACTGCATGTAGTCAATACACATCCTCATGGAACCATCCTTCTTCTTCACCAATAACATCGGTACACCCCAAGGTGACCCACTAGGACGAATGAACCCCTTATCTTGGAGTTCCTGAAGTTGCTCTTTCAATTCCTTCAGTTCCGCCGGTGCCATACGATACAGTGGAATAGAAATAGGTTGAGTACCTAGCACCAAATCAATACCAAAATCAATGTCCCTGTCAGGCGGCATGCCCGACAGGTCTGCAGGGAACACGTCCGGAAAATCACAGACCACAGGAACATAATCAATAGTGGGAGTCTCAGCACTGACATCTCTCAAAAAAGCCGAATATGATAAACACCCCACCATACGTGGAACCTTCAGGTATGAGATCACCCTACTAGGCGCATAATCAATAGAACCTCTACACTCGACTCTCGAAAATCTCAGCATCGCTAAGGTCACGGTCTTTGCGTGACAATCGACAACAACATGACACGGAGATATCCAATCCATGCCCAATATCACATAAAGGTCAACCATGCTAAGCAATAACATGTCCACTAGGGTCTCCATATCCCTAATAGATATCACACACGACCGATACACGTGGTCCACAACAATAGTATCACCCACCGGAGTCGACACATGAACAGATGTAACTAAGGACTCACGGGGCATATCCAGAAAATGGGCAAAATATGATGAAATATAGGAATACGTGAAACCAGGATCAAATAAGACCGAAGCATCTCGGTGACATATTGAGAAAATACTTGTAATAACTGTGTCTGAGGCCATATCATCTGGTCTGGCTGGAAGTGCATAAAAACGGGCATGATCTCTACCTGATCGACCTCCCCCTCTAGGGCGGCCTCTAGTTGCCTGACTCTCACCCCTAGCTGGTTGGGTGGGTGGTGAAGTGACTGGAGCTAAAGTCGAGGGTTGACCCCTCTCCTGAGACGAACCACCAGGACGACGAGGGCACTACCTCCACATATGTCCCAACACTCCATACTCATAACAACCCCCTGGTGCTAAGATGGGGACTGAAGGGAACCCCTAGCTCCAGGATAACTACTAGAAGAACCAGGCATAGAAGAACCCTGTACCGATGGTGCACGAGATGAACTCTGAGCTGGGAGAGCACTAAATGATGGGTTCCCCTGATGAGCACTGTGAGGACCACGACCAGCTGATCCACCACGGTAACCTGAGCGACCTGGCTGAGCCTCCCTGAATGGACGGCCTCTGCCGTGCTGAAGCTGTCCTTCTGAAGAAACACCACCAAAACTACCAGATCCTCGAGGCCTTTTGGCCTCCCTCTCATCTCGCTCCTGGCGACGAACTGACTCAATCTCTCGGGCAATATCCATAACCTGCTCAAAAGTAGCACCCGACACCCTCTCTCTAGTCATAAGAATACGAAGCTGATATGTGAGGCCATCCACAAACCTCCTGATCTTTTCTCTATCTGTAGGGACTAACCAAATAGCATGACAGGCAAGCTCAGAAAACCTCATCTCATACTGCGACACCGTCATATAACCCTGACACAGCTGCTCAAACTATATGTGCAGCTCCTCTTTGCGGGACTGTGGAACATACTTCTCTAAGAAGAGAGCGGAAAACTGCTGCCATGTAAGGGGCGCTGCACCAACATGCCTATGCCTCTCATAAGCCTCCCACCAAGTAAATGCAGCTCCTGAGAACTGGAATGTAGTAAACGAGACCCCACATGATCGCGTACTCCTACATGTGTTCGCATAACACTCATGCCTCATCCTTCACTCGCCCCCTCACTTCTACAGGAACGCGAACGCGAACCTCACCACACATTCGCAAAGAACCAAGGTAAATCTCTCATGCGATCGCGGCCTACCATATGCGGTCACATAGAAAAACTTACTGCTTCTCCCAGCTAAGGTTATGCGATCACAAACTTACCCATGCGATCGCATATAAGAACACCAGAACAGAACACCAGCAAAAATCTACCAACTTTCAAAACCAAGAATTGGTCTCGTTAACCACCCAAAACACACCCGAGGCCCTCAAGACCTCAACCAAACATGACTACACATCTCATAACCTCATTCAAACTTAGTCGAGACTTTGAACCACTCAAAACAATGCCCAAACACAAATCAACCTCGGATTCAAGCCTAAGAACTTAGAAACTTCCAAATTTCGCCAACGATGTCGAAACAACCCAAACCATGTCCGAATGACTTGAAAATTTTCACACACCTCCAAAATGACACTACGAACCTGTTCCAACTTTCGGAATTCCATTCTGAGCCCGATAGCTAATTTTCCACTACTGACCGAAAATCGCCAAAACTCCAACTTCGCCAATTCAAACCTAATTCTACTCCGGGACTCCGAACAACATTCCGAACACACTCCTAAGTCAAAACTCACCTAGAAAATCTATCTGATCCATCAAAACTACATTCCGAGATCATTTACCTATAAGTCAACTTCCGGTTGACTTTTCCAACTATTCTCCCAACTTAAGAGAATAATTGTCTCATTTCTCTCCAGAACCACTCTGAACGCCATCCAACCAACCCAACATAACATAAATGGGATAAAAACACAAAATGAAGCAGAAATAGGGAAAATGGGGCTAAACTCTTGGAATGACCGGCTGGATCGTTACAACCGCGTCAAGAACCACGAGATCTGCAGGCGGTTTGGTGTGAGTGGTAACATCCAAGATATTAGAGACGAGCTTAAGAAGAAAGACGATTAGCTTATGAGAGTCATCGGTTTTTCAGCGAGCTCGAGGGACAATTAGAGATAAAGAGGAAGAGCTCGAAGTGAACAAGGAAGTTGAGGCTAAGTGTGCTACCATCAGACCCTAGTGGCATCTCTGCGGGCCGAGTTGATCAGTGTTTGACTAGGGCTGACACTATGAGTGATGAAGTCATCGAGAAGACAGAGGTATTTCAGAAGGACGAGGTAGCTCGGGTAGCGGTGTTGGCAAAGGTGGCGGCGTTAGAGGATGCAACCTGCATCCTCCAGTCCGAGCGGGCGAATGATGTGGATATGGAAATTATCAGGGAAGCACAACTTGATGAGTGAATTGGGGGGCTGGAGAAAGAGGTCTCAAACCTTGGTGATCAAATCTCCACTCTCGAGGCTGATAATGCGTAGTTGTTGGCTCAGCCGACCTCCTCTCACACTTCTGCTTATCCCGATGTTCCGTGGGATTTGCATGAGAAGTGGATCCACATTTAGGCCCAGCTAGACATATTCAGGGATTTGATGACGGGGCGAGAGATCCTGAGGTGGATGAAGAAGGATATTGTAGTGAGTTATTTGAGTGAGGTCGAATGTGACTTTAATTAATTCGAACGAGGTCAAATATCACTTTAATTGATTTGAACTAGGTCAAATATGAGTTAATTCGAGCGAGGTCAAATGTTACTCTTAGTTAGTTCGAACGAGGTCGAATGTCACTATAACGACCCGACTGGTCATTTTGAACTCTAGCGCATTGTTCAACAGTTTGAGGCCAGGAGCAGCTTCACTTCAGGTATTATGACTTGTACGTGTGGTCGGAATTGAATTTCGGGAGGCTCGGAGTTGGTTTAGAGAAAAAGATTCTCATTTCGAGAGCTTTGAGTTGGAAAAATTGACTAAGGTTGGATTTTTGAGTAAATGACCTCGGAATCGGGATTTGAAGGTTCTAGTAGGTTTGTATAATGATTTCAGAATTGGCCGTATGTTCGAATAGGGTTTTGGATGACCCGGGAATGTTTTGGCGTCTATCGTGGAACTTGGCATTTTGGAAGAAATTCATAAATTTGGGTTGAGGTGCATTTTTCAATGTTATCGATGTCTGTTTGGGATTTCAAGTCTGGGAATAGCTCCGTATGGTTATTCCGGTATTTGGAACGTGTTCAGAAATGAATTCGGAGGTCCGTAGGTCATTTTGGAGTCACTTGGCTAAAGTTAGAAATTTGAAGGTTTTTGAGAAGGTTGGCCGGAAGTGGACATTTTGATATCGGAGTCGGATTTAGATTTCGGAAGTTGGAGTAGGTCTGTAATGTCATTTATGACTAGTGTGCAAAATTTGAAGTCATTCCAGATTGATTTGATACGTTTCGGCGCAAAATATAGAAGTTGAAAGATTTGCAAACTCATAATTTGATTCGATGCGCGATTCGTAATTTCGGCGTTGTTTTACGTAGTTTGAAGCCTCAACTAAGTTTGTATTGTATTTTGGGACATGCTGGTATAATTGGTTAAGGTCCCTAGGGCCTCAAGTGGTTTTCAGAAGGTTAGATTTCGGACAAAAAAAGCTGTTGGAATTTTCTGTTACAAAAGCTGTTTTGGACAGCAACTGGTGCATCGTAGAGCTGATTTTGGAAGCTTACATATTGAAATCTATAAGGAATATGAAAATTTTCAAACCATGAAATTTATATCCCTTTGATTCTAGATTCCATAAAGTTAAACCATTCAGCATTTGGACATTTGTACAGAAAGTTATGATCGATTGAATGAAGGCTGGTAAAGCAGTTTCGCCAGAAATTTCTGATGTGTGGAGCCGACTTTGGAATCTTATATCTCGAAATATATGAGGATATGATGGGCAAAATATCAAAGGAAATATCTTTGAGTCTAATTTCTAACACTTCAAACCGTTCGTCATTTGGATATTTCTACAAGGAGTTATGCACGTTTTAATAAAAGGTGTCCAACTGGGAAAAACTTGTAATACGAGGTACAACCTGCACAGTGCAAGGTACAACTCGATGAAGCGCTTGTACCTATATAAGACAGTCATGGAAAGCACCCATTTTTGAGGATTTTGTTGAGCTAGGGATTGGTTCTTTCATGATGGATTCGACCTTGGGGACTACTTAACAATACAAGATGAGTTTTATTGGATATTTCAAGTTAATAACATCCTATTAACACTAGTATTTACATCATTCAATCTTTGAAACCCCTAGAAATCTTTCAAGTTGTTACAAAACACCAAATTTCCCAAACATTGGATTTTTAAGGAAAAGTTTCAGGAAGGCAATACTAATGCTTCAAGCTCATTTCTATGAGTCGGTGACAGTAATTCTAATATTTGTTTCAACTTGATATGGTTGGATAACTGATTTCATAAACCCTAGTTCATGGCATGAATAGTATTCTTGAGAAAATGAAGGAGAGATAAATAGTGTTTTTAGAACTGAAATTAAAGGATGCAATGAACCTATGGAATCATTTTCTATCTTAGTTGGAAGTGTTCAACTAAGTAATCACCAAATTGAATGTTTTGGAAATATTGGTTAAGGAAGACGACGAATAGTAATTTGGCAGTGTTGGAGAATTAACGTACTATTATTGATGACTTCAAATAGGTCTTAAATGATAAGAGTGGAGTTGAATATTCTAGTAAGTGAACATATTAGACGATTTGAGCTGGAGGCTTATAGCCAACTTGTGAGCCATAAATGGATATTGATAAAAAAAATTGAGTCATATTTTGATTGGAATTGCGATAGTAATTGTATATATCAATTTATTGGTGGAATATGATCATTTTACTCAATGTTACGATGTCGGAGGAGGATTAAAAGCTTGTGAATGTTAATAAAGCGAAAGGGAGTTTGGAGCATTGGGCATCGATCGAGTTGTTTGAAAAACCGGCTATGGAACTTCGAAGCGAGGTAACTCTCCTTTCTAACCTTGTAAGAGGGAATTGTCCCCATAACTGAAATAATTAATTATGTACTACTGCTTGTGGGGGGCTGCATACGCATGAAGTTACGAGAGTCCGTGCGTAGCTACTATGATGCTTAAGTCTGGGTATTCTAGGATCCAAAAGCATGCTTACTTGCCGTACTTGTAACTTTATTGTCAATTTAAAATGTTTAAATCATATCGAACTTGGAAAATGAATTTAAAAAATTAAACATTATTTTCTTAACCGTTAAAGGAGGAATTTGTAAATTTCCTGCGTAATTGTTTTCATGATGAAGTCTTTATTGACTGTTTGAATGTGTGTATCTATGAGTACCTGCGTCGCGTGTATGATTCGCGAGCGGGGTAAATCCTTATTTATATGTAATTTTTCTTAATTATATTCCACGAGCGGGGTAATCATTTCCACTATTCTCATGGGAGCGGGTCGTTCGCCTCGGCAGGTTAATAGATGCATCTATGGTTCGCGTCATTTGACCCTTTGGCAGTGCACATTTTATTATTTTGTTGGATTGGGACGTACATCCTCGACATGATTTTCGCATGCTTGTATTGCTGCCTTGCAAATTTATGAGTAATGATATTTCTTCCTTGGCCTGAGATGATTTGTTAAATGACGAAATATGAACTTTTGGAAAATCTCTTATTATTAAAAGAATTGTCTACCTGCTTCCTGTTTATCGAGTTTTAAATTACCTTATAAAATTCATACTTGTGCACATTTTGGTACTTCAATATTTGGACCACTAGTAAGCGTCGAAGTCGACCTCTCGTCACTACCTTTTCGAGGTTAGGCGGGATACTTATTGGGTACATGTTGTTTTTGTACTCATAATACACTTGTTGTGTATTTTGTAGCACATTCACATGTATGTCTAGTGGCCTAGTTTGGCGCAGCGGCATGGTTGATACGAAAACTTAGGTGAGCTGCACCTCTCGAGACGACCGCAACCAGCAGAGTCTACTTCAGAGTATTGTATTTTCTCTATTGTCCAATTGTATTCTGGACAGTTATTGTATTATATTTTATTTTCTAGAAATTTCTCATGCACTTGTGACACCGGGTTCTGGGATGTATATGGGATTAGTTAGTATTGAAAAGTGGTTAAAGACATTATTATTTACTTGGTGAAGTTCATTAGTTATTTATAAATGTAAGGAAAAGAAATGATTTCAAAAATATTAAAATGAGAATTTAATTAACTATTTAGTGTTTGCTTGCCTGACAGTAGTGTCTAGCACCATCACGACCTTTAATGGATTTTGGGTCGTGACAACATGATATCAGAGCACTAGGTTCACTTAGGTCTCACGAGTCATGAGCAAGTCTAGTAGATTCTTGCGTATCGGTACAGAGTCATCTCTACTTATCTTCGAGAGGCGTCAGGTTTATTAGGAGCACTCCCCTTCTTGATTCTCCATCGTGTGATTTGATTCCTTTGAGGCTTATGCCTTTGTTTCTTTCCTATTCAATCTTATGCGACACAAAGTGCTTGTTATAAATCGTGAATTTTGGAATTGTAATGGTGCTACAGATGTGGTGCATGATGTTTCTCCCTGCGTATTCGATTAGGCTATGGTCGTCGCCTTGCGGAAGGCCGTTCTATCCTTTCAGCTCAGTATCAGTATTTCCTGAAGTTTAGAGATTTGGCATTGATTGTTATGATGGTTCGTGCTTTGCTATCGCCCAGTATGGTGTAATTGTAGGATGCTTGTCTACACGTCAAAGCAGTGAATGACTTGGAATGATATTTATTCGATGCAAAATTCATAGATTGATTATATTATTTCCGGTGGAGTAAAGGCAACCGGACTAGGAGTGTTTAGGTTGGGTTGATGGAGTGTCCTATAGAGATGGATTTTGAATTAAGGCAACAACTGGGCAACGAAGGATGAGGAAGGACATGTGGGAGATGTCTTGAGGTGGTTAAATTTCTGGAAGGTCAGGTGTAAGGGGCAGAAGTCGAATAGTTGCTTAAAGGAGAGTGTTTGGCCAAAGTGTGAGAGTGATAGAGTAGCATATGGGTTCTGTCGTAGGATAGCTACACGCCTTGAGAAAAGTTAGAGTGATTTGGGATTCATGGTGGACAGTGACTAGGTCTACGAGCGTAATTTTTGAATAATGGCTGCTATGCGGAGGAAGGTTGGTATGAAGGAAAGGATTTCTTGATGTGAAGAAGGATACAACATGACCTTGGATTGGAATGTATTGTCGCACCTTTAGTTTATGTCCATGAGGAGTGAACGGACTTGTGCAGCTGGTAAATAAGCATGGGCTCATGGTGGGTTATCGATTTTGTGGTAATTGTACTTAGCACAACATCGTTGGAAGATGTCGGCAGGTAGTTCCGCATGTGGGTTATCTCCTATGAGTAGATTAGCGGTCTCGTGGTGTTGATGCAACTTCTTCGAAGAATTCTACTGGCTATCCAATAAGAGGTTGATCATCGGAATGTGGCTAGTGGTTCTGAGTTTCCATGAAATGTTAGCAGAAGGAATTTCGAGGAATGCGGTGGGTTAATTGTGCAAGATCATGTCAACGATGAAGGAAAAATCCTGGTGGGTTCCAGGTTATGCAACGGTAGCTTTAATCTAACTGGGAGAGCCTCACCGCCTACGATTAGATTGTATGGTAATCTACTTGTGATGTTTCTAGTTATCGGCATGATTGCGGCAAAGATCAGTCCCTTCAGCATGTTAAGTTATGCATGTGATTTGTGGTGGTACGTGTGAGGCTTGACAACCACCGTAATTGATTTTATCTGGAGGCATTCAAGTATATGGCATGTTATGTGTGGATGAATCCCGGAAGAGTTGTACTTCAAGTTGGTATTTATTGCGGACATGAGAATTCAGTCATGTGTTGCAACGGTCCTCTTGAAAGGAGTTAAGTAAAAGGTTCATATATGATGAAGTGCTTAATCTATTAATTGTTTAGTGGTTATGATAAAATTCTTGTACGATTGCGTATTGGTATGATTAGGTGCAGTGGGCGGCATGGAAATTCAGAAGTTGATGACCAAGGTTGTTGTTTGGTGTTGGCTAGAATATCACGAGCTCGGATGAGTGAGAAGGGAGTTAGATGGTTAGAGTCAGCCGGTATTGTTTCTGGCCTCACTTGAGATCGATGTCTGGTGTGAGAGGCTTTGCATAAGGATTGCGGATTTTGGAACTTCTTTACAGCGTTTGTATGGCTGATAGTATGTATGTGCAAACTTGTTACCCGGTGAGGAAGGTCGTGGGAGCGTATCCCACGGGAAGATTGTATAAGTGTGACATGTAGTCATTTGATTGATTGAAGAAATGAAACCAAGTATGAAGATTGTGGTGATATCGTTAAATTGGGAATTTGTGCCTGGAGGGCACTGGGTTCGTTTGGTTTTGGACTGTGGATGTTTTCTCCGGTTATGATGGTTGTTCTTGTGTGTTATGGGAAAGAGAGGTTATTAAGGACCCTTGAAAGGTTTCCAGCCTAGTACGGTGCGATTAGAATCAGCTTGAGGTCTGTGGATGGATTTAAATATGAATATGGGCTCTATATTAGGCTGGATGTGTTCATTTCAGCATAGCGCTCGTTATGGAGGAGTATTCAGACGTTGGATGGTGTTTCATCGTCAGCTATTCCATATAAAACTATGTTGTGTCATGTGAGCTGTGAAACAGCTTGATAAATTTCTTATGAGTTGAGGTTCCACGTAACGATGGTGTTATGTGAGAAGGATGGCTCTTGAGATTCAGATCATATATCGCACCTCAGTTGTGCTTGATTTTTGTAGCTGGTGGCGCTATATGTCCCCCCATAATGGTGTTATGAACTTAGCGTTGCTTGTGACCGATATTCAGTATATTGTAGTAATGAGAAATTTAGCTCGGTGTGTATCTCCTTATGTGAAAATATTATGTATGGATCGGGTGGCACGCTGCCACGGGTATGTTATTTGGATCCGGTTGCACGCCGCAACGGTGTGATGCTGATTACGGTTTTATACTTCCTGTTTTTGTGTGTTTGTTTCCCGTTTTCTGGGGAAAGTTCACATTAGTGCGTGAGTTGAGTAGTTCCTCGCAGAGTTCGTTTTCCTTGTGTATCGCATTCGAATTTGTAATTTATTGGAGTTGTGGCATTATGTGAGACTTTTGGTCATGTTTGGGGTGGTTTATCGCCTGAGCGGTTCGTACTGGGTGAAAAGAGATTAATGGATCTTGGATCAGTGCAATCAGATTATATGACGTGTATTAAAGACCAAATTCTATTATTTGATTCAGCATGAGGTGATGTCTCTTGTCAGGAGTATAGACTTAACGAATTGTTGACGCAGTAGTTGGTTATGAAATTCTACACATCTCCTCCATCGTGGAGGTATTGCAAAGGGTTAGAAAAGGATTTATACATGTCATGATGTGCATTGGGAGCATAAGATACGTGGAATTTCGGCCATTGTTATTAGAGGATGTTCTTATAGTCATGTGCGTTATGCAATGCATAGTGTGAATTCAGCAATGGTATGCAATCATATATCGATGCATTGTGTAGTGATTGATACAGTATTCGTAGGTTGGAAGCAGGCCTGACAGAGAATTTTGGGTGTTTGAATTGGGTTCTAAGCTTATTTGTTTGAATAAAAGAGAATATCTTCAAATTTGCTAAATCCAAGGTGCTCAACTGAGTTGTAGTAGCACATGTAGCTGCATGAGGTGTTCAATAGTGATTTCAGACAACTCCAGTGCAACTCTTAGCACGTTTGAGGATGAATGTATGTTTAAGTGGGACAGAATGTAATGACCTGACTGATCGTTTTGAGCTCTAGTGCGTTGTTCAGCAGTTTGAGGCCAGGTTCAGCTTCACTTCAGGTATTATGACTTGTACGTGTGGTCGGAATTGAATTTCGGGAAGCTCAGAGTTGGTTTAGAGAGAAAGATTCTCATTTCGGAAGCTTTGAGTTGGAAAAATTGACTAAGGTTGTATTTTTGAGTAAACGACCTCGGAATCGGATTTTTGAAGGTTCCAGCAGGTTCGTATGATGATTCCAGACTTGGTCGTATGTTCGATTCAGGTTTTGGATGACCCGGGAGCGTTTTGGCGTCTATCGTGGAAGTTGGCATTTTGGAAGAAATTCATAAATTTGGGTTGAGGTGCATTTTTCAATGTTATCGATGTCTGTTTGGGATTTCGAGTCTGGGAATAACTCCCTATGGTGATTTCAGTATTGGGAGCGCGTTTGTATATGAATTCGGAGGTCCGTAGGTCATTTTGGAGTCATTTGGCTAAAGTTAGAAATTTGAAGGTTTTTGAGAAGGTTGACCGAAAGTGGACTTTTTGATATCAGGGTCGGATTCAGATTTAGGAAGTTAGAGTAGGTCATAATGTCATTTTTGACTTGTGTGTAAAATTTGAAGTCATTCCGGATTACTTTGATACGTTTCAGCGCAAAGTATAGAAGTTGAAAGATTTGAAAACTCATAATTTGATGCGATGCGCGATTCGTAATTTGGGCGTTGTTAGACGTTGTTTGAGGTCTCGACTAAGTTCTTATTGTATTTTGGTACATGTTGGTATAATTGGTTAAGGTCCTGAGGGCCTCAGGTGGATTTCGGAATGTTAACACAATGGATTTCGGACAAACAAAGCTGCTGGAATTTTCTGCTGCAAAAGCTGTTTTGGATAGCAAGTGGTGCATCGTAGAGCTGATTTTGGAAGCTTGCATATTGAAATCTATAAGGTATATGAAAATTTTCAAAACATGAAAGTTGTATCCCTTTTATTCTATATTCTAAAATGTTAAACCATTCAACATTTGGACATTTGTACAGAAAGTTATGATCGATTGAATGAAGGCTGGTAAAGCAGTTTCGGTAGAAATTTCTGATGCGCGGAGCCGACTTTGGAAGCTTATATCTCGAAATATATTAGGATATGATGGAACACCTATCAAATGAAAGATCTTTGAGTCTAATTTCTAAAACTTCAAACCGTTCGTAATTTGGATATCTCTACAAGGAGTTATGGATGTTTTAATAAAAGGTGTCTAGCTGGGAAAAACTTGTAATACGAGGTACAACCTGCACAACGCAAGGTACAACTCGATGAAGCGCCTGTGCCTATATAAGGCAGTCACGGGCAGCAGCCATTTTTGAAGATTTTCTTGAGCTAGGGATTGGTTCTTTCATGGTGGATTCGACTTTGGGGACTACTTAACAATACAAGGTGAATTTTATTGAATATTTTAAGTTAATAACATCCTATTAACACTAGTATTTACATCATACAATCTTTGAAACCCCTAGAAATCTTTTAAGTTGTTAAAGAACACCAAATTTCCATAATATTGGATTTTTAAGGAAAAGTTTCAGGAAGGCAATAATAATGCTTCAAGCTCATTTCTATGAGTCGGTGAGAGTAATTCTAATATTTGTTTCAAGTTGATATGGTTAGATAACCGTTAAAGGAGAAATTTGTAAATTTCCTACGTAATTGTTTTCATGATGAAGTCTTGATTGACTGTTTGAATGTGTGTATCTATGAGTACTTGCGTCGCATGTATGATTCGCGAGCGGGGTAACTCCTTATTTATATGTAACCGCTTCGCAATTATATTTTTTGAGCGGGGTGATCATTTCCACTACTCTCATGGGAGCGGGCCATTAACCTCCGCATGTTAATAGATTCATTTATGGTTCGCGACGTTCGACCCTTTGGCAGTGCACATTTTATTATTTCGTTGCATCGGGTCGTACGTCCTCGACATGATTTGCGCACGCTTGTATTGCTGCCTTGCAAATTTATGAGTAATTATATTTCTTCCTTGGCCAGAGATGAATTATTAAATGATGAATTATGAAGTTTTGGAAAATCACTTATTATTAAATGAATTGTTTACCGGCTTCCCGTTTATCAAGTTTAAAATTACCTTATAAAATTCATACTTGTGCACATTTTGGTACTTCAATATTTGGACCACTAATAAGATTTGAAGTCGACCTCTCGTCACTACCTTTTCGAGGTTAGGCGGGATACTTACTGGGTACACATAGTTTTTGTACTCATACTACACTTGTTGTGCATTTTGGTGCACATGCACCTATATGTCTAGTGGCCTAGTTTGGCGCAGCGGCATGGTTGATACGGAGACTTAAAAGAGCTACACCTCTCGAGACAACCGTGGCCAGCAGTGTCTCCTTCAGAGTACTGTATTGTATTTCTCTACTGTCCAATTGTATTCCAGACGGTTGTTGTATTATATTTTATTTTCTAGAAATTTCTCATGCACTGGTGACACCGGGTTCTGGGATGTATTTGGGATTAGTTAGTATTGAAAAGTGGTTAAAGAAATTATTATTTACTCGGTGAAGTTCATTATTTATTTCTAAATGTAAGGAAAAGAAATGATTTAAAAAATATTGAAATGAGAATTTAATTAACTATTAAGTGTTGGCTTGCCTGACAGTGGTGTCGGGCGCCATCACGACATTTAATGGATTTTGGGTCGTGACAGTTACTTTAATTGTTTCGAACAAGGTCGAATGTGAGTTAATTCGAGCGAGGTCGAATGTTACTCTTAGTTAGTTCGAACGAGGTCGAAGGTCACTTTAATTGATTCGAACGAGGTCGAATATGACTTTTTCTTACTTGATGCAGCGCTATTTTGGCAAAAACATGGGCAAACTTCGTGTACTTTTGTGCTTATATATATATATATATATATATATATATATATATATATATATATATATATATATATATATATATATGTAGGAGGAATTTACATGTTTTCTGGGCTGGTATTCCAGTCCCCGTCTATCAGTCTATTTAGTCCCATCATTAGTCGACCTGGAGAAGTATTGAGAGGTCGGGCAATGAACTGATCGACTTGTGTCCTCGCTTGTTCGTGCTTTAGCTTGAAATTTCCTCCTTGTCGCCTCATTAAAAACCTTCGCAAGAAAACCCAATCGGGACAAAACTCAGGTGGGGGGAAAAGAGTACAGCTCGGAGAACATTTTTCCTTAGAAGTTAAATTACACCATAACAAACCCTTCAGAATCGACGGTGGCCCCAGAATATGATCAACTCCGGAGTTATACATTTCTTCTTTTTTGTCATTTTCTCCCCCGATTCAATTCGTCTCTTGAGCTTCTCTAGCATTTTCATAATAATGGGGTCAGTCCCCGACTCATTCACGTTTGACCTCTCCGTTCTAGTGAGGGCTTGAGTTCGGCCCTGCTTGGTATGTGGTTCTGATTTTGGAGTTTCGCTATGGAAACTTTTTGAGCCTGCAACATTTTAAATATTAATCGAAGGCTGACTCCGCCATCTTCGCCACCCTGTGCATTTTGATCGGTTGATCGAGCATCTCTGTTGACACTATTTTGGGGATCGACGCTCAGATTAGCATTCAAAGCACCATGGGAACTGACGTCGATGTGGTCTGCAGCCGGTACTCCCTCGAGGTCAGCCTGAGGTACTTCGATCCCTTGGGCGTCTATGTTGTCGTTTTCCCCAGGAAAATCAAGGCCATTGTCCGCGTGTGTGATTAATTTTTGAGAGTTCGACATACTGATCCTGAAATCAAAAACACATACGAGAACAACCGTAAAGTAGTGTGTGTTACGAGAATTAGTACCAAGCAATCACTATTATTCTTAGCCCCATGGTGTGCGCCAAACTGTTCACCCTTAAAATGGGATAACAATTAAATTTGTAAGTGGTTTTAAGGATATGTGATTTCACCTAGCACAAATTGATGAATACGATAATTAATGTTAATAATTGACCGAAAAATAAAGCAAACCAGTATAAAAATGTAATTTATCCCTCGAGCTAGATCACCCTAGAACCGGCTAAGAATATATTTAAGAAATATGAGATGAACTAAACAGTCTGACTCTGTTCAGTGCCTTCACGAACTAAACTTGTAGTCATAACTCTATGTAATCACAAAGTGTAATCTACTTCTATGATAGTGTAACGACCCGAATCCAAACCCAGGTCGCGATGGCGCCAAACACCATTGTCAGAAAAGCCAACATTTATCTGCTGGTGAGTTTCATTCATTTTTCCAAAACGTTTCCCAATATTTAATCAGAGTAAATTTATGATAGTCAGTATAACATATAACTCAGGAAATTTTTTAGCTGAATAACCAAAAAGAGTCATAATTTAATAAATATATCCCAAAAGAGTGGTCTACTAATGCGAGTTCCAGGAACCAATGTCACAAGTCTACAGGTATCTAGTAGAGTAATACCGAAACGAAAAAAAGTCTGTCCTACTGTCTGAGAAAAATATAGACAGAATTAGCAAAAAGAAAAGCTCCAAAGTGCTTTGGGAAGTCGTCAGGGGAAGCAGCTCACCGTGAAGCCTCGACCAGGTATAAATCAAGAACGAGCTCCGGACTGATACCAAGATTCACCTGCCTCAAAACCTGTACAATTAAGTATAGAGCGTAGCATGAGTACATAAACAATATGTAACCAGTAAGTATCCCTCCTAATCTCAAAGAAGTAGTGACGAGAGGTCGACGTGACACTTACTTGGGACAAAATAATATGTTCTAAATATAAGGCTAAGCAAGAATGGCATTTATAAATACATGATAAAGACAGGATCATCGAATTTCCTTACAAATACCTTTACGCGTCAAGCCCTCTATCATACAGATTACAAATTTCATTCTTCCAGGATATTCAACAGGTAAATAACCACAGAAACACCAAACAGTTAATAAACACATAACATGTCATGAATGTACGGCCGATACGATGCAATAATAAATGTGCACTACCGACTAGATGCATCTATTACACCGCTCACGAATCGAACATGAGACGCGATCAACATAATAGTCGGGCTACCCCGCTCGTGAATCATACATGCGACGCAGGTGCCCGTATATATACACATAATTAATAGAAAAATCAGGAAATTAGTAGAGAATATTTTTACAAAGAAGGACCAATAATCTAAATTGCGAGATGTAACCTTCTAGATGTTCACTTAATAATTTCAATGATATTTGGCAACGTAAATTATCGTTAAGATTATAAATACGACACATAAAGCATGCTTGTGAATCCTAAAACTACCCGACATAACATAGTAGTATCTACGCACGGACTGTCGTCACTTCGTGCACGCGTAGCCCCCCCCACGAATAATAGCATATAATTCGTTATATTCACCTACGGGGCCAATTCCCTCTTACAAGTATAGAAAGGAAACTTACCTCGTGTCAAGCCTACTTTCCGGGTCAAGAACGCACCTGAAACTCCAAATTTGTCACCCAAGGACTCGAAACTAGCCAAACATCACATAAATAAATCAATCTAAGCTCAAAGTCCACACTTCCCCTATTTAAATGATTATTTCAATCTAGTTTGAAAAATCCTAAAATACACCCCTGGGCCCACATGCTCGGATTCCGGAAATTTTCAGGAAAATTAATCACCCATAACCTAAGGATCAATATTATATAGTTTTTTCATGAATCCATAACAAATTCTTTGGTAAATTCTCACTTTTATTTTCTAGGTTTTACTCTAAACCCATAATTTATACTAATTTAATGTGTTAATCTACCCAAGAATTCAAGTATTAAACTCACTTTATGGTAGGATTTACTTACCTTACATTGCTAGGTTGAATCTCTCTTTTGCAAGCTCTCCAAAACGTCCAAGGTGAAGGAAAATGGTTCAAAAATGACTAAGTCCCGTATTTTAAACAACCTCACTGCCTTCTGGTTTTTGGCACCTATGGTCTCGCATCTACGAGAAAAATCTCGCACCTGCGGAAAATGGGAAGGGTCCAGTGGTCGCACCTGCGGCTCCGCTTCTGCGGGAAACGGCCCGACCCTGCTTAACTGGGCAGCCCCCTCTGAGGTCGTACCTACGAGGCTATGACCGCACCTACGGTCTTCGCACCTGCGACTAGTCCTTCGCAGGTGCGGTCGCACCAGAGCTGGTGCACCAACAGTTCTTCTAAGGATGGTTTTTTCCTCACGCGATGTCTGATTGGCATCCGGGCCATCTCGAGGCCCCGTCCAAATATACCAACAAGTCCTAAATGATAATATGGACTCGTTCAAGCCTTCGGAACGTCCGAAACAACGCTAAATCTAAAAGTCATGCCCCAAAATCTATTGGATCCAACTTAAGAACTTTAAGTTCTTGAATTTGCCTTCAACACGTCGAACCTACCTATACTACTCGGAATGACACCAAATTTTGCAAGCATGTCATAAATGACATAAAGGAACTATTCCCGATCTCGAAATTCCATTTAGACCCCGATAACACAAAATCACGTTCTAAACCTCAATTTTTTGAACTTAAGGAATCGTATTTCACTATTTTGCGCCGAAACGCTCCCAGGTCATCCAAAACCCGTTGCAAACATACGCGCAAGTGAGAAATCATCGTACGAACCCAACAGAACCTTCAAATATCTATTCCGAGGTCGTTTGTTAAAAATGTTGACCGAAGTCAAACTTGGCCTTTAAGGCCAACCTTAAGGAACTAAGTGTTCCTACAGCACCCCAAACTCCTCCAAACCTCGAACCACCCGTCCCCACAAGTCATAAATCAGAAAAAGCAACTATGGGAAGTCTCATTTAGGGGCACGGGGTCCTAGAACACAAAACGACCGGTCGGGTTGTTACATTCTCCACCTCTTAACAAACGTTTGTCCTCGAACGGGTCTAGGAACATACCTGGAGTGCTGAATAAGTGTGGATATCTGCTCTGCATGTCCTCCTCGGACTCTCAAGTCGCCTTCTCGAATGGTTGGCCCCTCCACTAGACCTTTACGGTAGAAACCCTCTTGGACCTTAACTGGCAATCCTACCTGTCGATGATAGCAAGTGGCTCCTCCTCATAACCCAATTTCTCGTCTAGCTGGATGGTGCTGAAGTCTATCACGTGAGAGAAGTCAGCGTGGTACCTCCAGATAATGGATAAATGAAAGACCGGATGAACTTCTGATAAACTGGGAGGTAAAGCAAGCTCGTAAGCAACCTCCCCAATTCGCCTCAACACCTCGAATGAACTTATAAACCTTGGGCCCAGCTTGCCCTTCTTTCGTAACCTCATAATACCCTTCATCGGCGAGACTTTCAACAGAACCTTCTCGCCCTCCATAAATGATACATCACGCGCCTTCTGTTGTGCGTAACTCTTCTGTCTAGACTGTGTTGTGCGAAGCCTCTCCTGGATCAATTTTACTTTCTCCAAGGAATCTTTCACCATATTGGTGCAATACAACTTAGCCTCACCAGGACCAAACCACCCGATGGGAGAGCGACATCGCCAACCATACAAGGCCTCAAATGGAGCCATATCAATGCTCGACAGATAACTGTTATTATAAGTAAACTCGGCCAAGGGAAAGAACTGGTCCCACTGCCCTCCAAAGTCAATCACACATGCTCTGAGCATGTCCTCCAATATTTGAACTGTCCACTCCGACTGCCCGTCGGTCTGAGGGTTGAATGTTGTGCTGAGCTCTACCCGGGTGCCTAACTCACTCTGTACTGCTCTTCAGAAATGCGGGTGAACTGAGGACCTCGATCTGATATAATGGACACAGGCACACCGTGTAACCGAACTATCTCACGAATGTAGATCTGGGCCAACCTCTCAGAAGTATAAGTAGTAGCTACAGAAATGAAATGTGTCGACTTGGTCAACTTGTCCACAATAACCCACATGGCATCAACCTTCCGCAAAGTTCGTGGCAACCCAACTACAAAGTCCATAGTGATGCGCTCCCATTTCCACTCAGGTATAGGCATCTGCTGGAGTAGGCCTATTGGCCTCTGGTGCTCATACTTAACCTGCTGGCAATTTAGACATCTGACCACATACTCCACTATGTCTTTCTTCATCCGCCTCCGCCAGAAATGTTGCCTCAAGTCACGATGCATCTTCGTATCACCCGGATGAATAGAATACCGTGAACTGTGAGCCTCCTCTAGAATCCTCTCCCCAGGCCATCAACATTAGGGACACATAAGCGACCTGAAGTCTCAGAACATCATCCTCGCCAATAGAAACCTCCTTGGCACAACCTTGCAACACTGTCTCCTGGAGGGCTACCAAGAGCGGATCATCATACTGCCGAGTCTTGACCTCCCTCAATAATGAAGACTAAGCCACCACACGTGGAAGAACCTTGCTGGGCTCTGAAAGGTCCAATCTCACTAGGCGATTAGCCAAGGAATGAATGTCTAAAGCTAGTGGTCTCTCCTCTGCTGAAATGAAAGTAAAGCTACCCATGCTCTCCACCTTCCTGCTTAAGGCATCTGCAACAACATTCACCTTGCCCGGGTGATAAAGAATGGTGATGTCATAATCCTTTAGAAAATCAAGCCACCTACGCTTCCTCAAATTAAGATCTCTCTGCTTGAACAAGTGTTGCAAACTGCGATGGTCTGTATAAACCTCACAAGGCACCCCATACAAGTAGTTCCTCCAAATCATAAGAGCATGAACAATCACCGCAAACTCCAAATCGTGTACAGGGTAATTCTTCTCATGGACCTTCAACTGCCATGAAGCATATGCAATAACTCGCCCCTCCTGCATCAACACATATCCCAAACAAATGCGTGAAGTGTCGCAATAAACTGTATACAATCCAGAACCGGAAGGTGCACCAGAACTGGTGCTGAGTTCAATGCCGTCTTGAGCTTCTGGAAGCTCACCTCACACTCATCGGACCATCGAAATGGGTCATTCTTTTGGGTCAATCTAGTCAATCTTGTGGATGAAAAACCCTCCACAAACCGGTGATAATAACCTGCCAGTCCCAAGAAGCTCCTGATCTCTATCACTTTAATAGGGCGTGGCCAACTCTGAACTGCCTCAATATTTTTAGGATCCACCTTGATACCCTCTCCGGATACCACATGTCCCAAGAATGCCACAAACTCCAACCAAAACTCATATTTGGAGAACTTAGCACACAACTTTTGTTCTCGCAAAGTCTGGAGCACAACTCTCAAATGTTGCTCGTGCTCCCCCAAGCTACGTGAGTCAATCAGAATGTCATAAATAAAGACGATGACAAAATAATTAATATAAGGCCTGAACACCCTGTTCATCAAATCCATAAATGTTGCTGGGGCATTAGTCAAGCCAAAGGACATCACCAGGAACTCATAATGACCATATCTCGTACGAAAGGTAGTCTTTGAAACATCCGAGTCCCGAATCTTCAGCTGATGGTACCCCGATCTCAAGTCAATATTAGAAAACACCCGAGCACCCTACAACTGGTCAAACAAATCATCGATATGTGGCAACGGGTACTTTTTCTTAATGGTGACCTTGTTCAACTAGCGGTAGTCAATACACATCTGCATAGTCCCATCCTTCTTCTTCACAAATAACATTGGAGCACCCCGAGGCGACACACTCGGTCTAATAAACTGCTTAGCCAACAACTCCTCAAGTTGTTCTTTCAATTCCTTCGGAGCTATACAGTAGGGAGGAATAGATATAGGTTGGGTGTCTGGAGCTAAGTCAATGCAAAAATCAATGTCACGATCCGGTGGCATGCCTGGAAGGTCTGAAGGGAATACATCAGCAAACTCTCAAACTACCGGCACTAAATCAATCATCGGAGACTCGGCGGTGGTGTCCCGCACATAAGCAAGATAAGACAAACAACCCTTCTCGACCATACATCGAGCCTTTAGGAAAGAAATGACCCGACTAGCTGCACTAATTGAGGAACCTCTCCACTCCAATCTCAGAAACTCGGGCATGGCTAGAGTAACAGTCTTGGCAAGGCAATCTAGAATGGCATGATAGGGAGATAGCCAATCCATGCCCAGGATGATCTCAAAATCAATCATATCGAGTAATAGGAGGTCCGCTCTGGTCTCGAACCCACAGAACAGATAAATCTGGTCCACCACCACAGAATCGCCCACGAGTGGACACATAAACAGGAGTACCCAAAGAATCACGAGGAATATCCAGGAAATGAGCAAATAAGGCAGACACATATGAATAAGTGGATCCGGAGTCAAATAATACCGATGCATCTCTACCGCATACTGAAATAATACCTGTGATCACGACATCTGAGGCCACTACATCTGGTCTGGCCAGGAAAGCATAGAATCTAGCTGGAGCGCCGGATGACTGACCTCCACCGGAATGAACAGGAGCTGGCTGGGCTCTCCCTACCTGGCCTCCACCTTTAGGACGACCTTTACCAGCCTGTCCTCCACCTCTGGGTGGCCGAACCGCTCATGACTCTGCTGCACGACCTTGCCCCGAAACATGGGACAAGTCCTCCTAATATAGATTGGATCCCCCCACTCATAACAACCTCTCGGCACCATAGCCTGCTGCCCCGAAGAACCCTGAATAGCTGGAGGACGGTATGAACACTTTGGCGTAGCACTGAAATAAGGGTTGGGAGACCTCTGATAACCAAAATACCCGCTGAAGGAACCCTGAATGGCTGGAGGGAGATAAGAACTCACCGTCATAGAAATGAAATAAGGCCTCGTCGGAGCACCTCGAGGAGGAGGTCGCGGTTCTGGATATGGGGGCCTACTAGGCTGGCCCCTACCAATCTGACCTCTTCCCTTGGCTGGAGCGCCTTTGAAATCCCCAGAAAATCTAGCTCTCTTATCCTAATGCCCCTGCTCTCTGCTCCTCGACCGATAACCCTCAACCATGCGAGCAATATCTACCACAAGCTGAAAAGGAGTCCCCGTCTCCACCTCTCGGGCCATGTTGGCCCTAATAACTGAGTGCACCCTAGATATAAATATCCACAATGTCTCTGCGTCAGTAGGAAGTATCATGAGAGCATGACGAGACAACTCAGAAAACTTAGCCTCGTAGTCGGTAACTAACATTTGACCTTGCTCCAGCTGCTCAAATTGATACCGCAACTCTTCCTTCTTAGAGGGTGGAATATACCTATCCAGGAATAGCTGAGTGAACTGCTCCCAAGTGATGGGAGGAGAATCTCTCGGTCTGCCAAGAATATGTAGGACTCCCATCATCTACGGGCCCTACCCTCTAGCTGGGAAGTAGTGAAGTCAACTCCATGGGACTCCAGTATCCTCATGTTGTGCGTTCTTACCATGCACCTATCAATAAAGTCCTCGGCTTCCTCATCACGCTCGCCTCTGAAGAGAGGAGGGTGTATTCTGGTCCTTCTATCTAATAGCTTTTGCGGATGCTGCCCGTAGCTGATCTGGGTTCAGGTGCTGCTATTATTGGCTGGACCCCTCCTACGGGCAGTGCACCCGGGGTCTGATATACCGTTGTTGCGTGCGCTGCGGCCTGGGTAGTAGGGGTCTGTGCTCCCCCTCCCGCCTGAGATGTGGTCGGATCTGCTGCAAATAAACTAGCCTGAGTCATGGTGTCCATGAACTGCATCATACGGACCATGACCTCCTCAAATCCCAGCGCTCTCATGAATTCCAATGGAGCAGGATCTGCTGCGGGCACCTCGCCCTGCTCCTCAGTGATGGGATCCTCTGCTGGACCCACTAGTGGTGCAACTGGAACAGCTCTGGGATTCCCTCGTCCCCTATCTTAGGCTGGTGCCCTCCACCGAACTCTGCCACGACCTTGGATGACGGGGCTAGCGGCCTCTCTTGGGTCTGGAATGTCGGTTGCACGCGTCCTCACCATCTGTGAGAGAATAGAAGAGTGAGATGTAGTATATCATCAACTGCACGATAGAATATGAATAATGAGAGATATCCTAACAACATATAGCCTCGTGAAATACAGACGTATCTGTACCGATCCGCAAGACTCTATTGGGTTTGCCCGAAACTTGTGAGAACTATGTGAACCTAGAGCTCTGATACCATGTTGTCATGACCCGAATCCAAACCCAGGTTGCGATGGCGTCCAACACCGTTGTCAGGCAAGCCAACATTTATCTGCTGGTGAGTTTCATTCATTTTTCCAAAACGTTTCCCAACATTTAATTATAGTAAATTTATGATATTCGGTAATAACATATAATTCAGGAAATTTTTAAGCTGAATAACCAAAAAGAGTCATATAAATACATCCCAAAATAATGGTCTACTAATATGAGTGCGAGGAACCAGTCTCACAATTCTACTGGCATCTAGTAGAGTAATATCGAAAGGAATAAAAGTCTGTCCTACATCCTGAGAAAAATATAGACAGAATTAGCAAAAAGAAAAGCTCCAAAGTGCTGCTGGAAGTCGTCAGGAGAAGCAGCTTACCGTGAAGCCTCGACCAGGTAAAAATCAGGAACGAGCTCCGGACTGATACCCAGATGCACCTGCCTCAGAACCTGTACAATTAAGTACAAAATGTAGGATGAGTACATAAACAATATGTACCCAGTAAGTATCATGCTTAATCTCAAAGAAGTAGCGACGAGAGGTCGACGTGAAACTTACTAGGACAAAATAATATGTTCTAAATATAAGGCTAAGCAAGAATGGCATTAATAAATACATGATAAAGACAGGAGCATCGAATTTATTTACAATTACCTTTATGCGTCAAGCCCTCTATCGTACAAATTACAAATTTCATTCTTCCAGGATATTCAACAGGTAAATAACCACAGAAGCACCAAACAGTTAACAAACACATAACATGCCGTGAACGTACGGCCGATACGACGCAATAATAAATGTGCACTACCAAAGGGTCGAACGACTCGAACTATAGATGCATCTATTACACCGCTGACGAATCGATCATGTGACACGATCAACATAATAGTAGGGCTACCCCGCTCGGGAATCATACATGCAACGCGGGTGCCCGTATATATACACATAATTAACAGAAAAATCAGGAAATTAGTAGAGAATATTCTTACAAAGAAGGACCAATAATCTAAATTACAAGATGTAACCTTCTATATGTTCACTTAATAATTTCAATGATATTTGGCAACCTAAATTATCGTTAAGATTATAAATACGGCACATAAAGCATGCTTTTGAATCCTAAAACTACCCGAAATAACATAGTAGTAGCTACGCACGGACTCTCGTCACTTCGTGCACGCGTAGCCCCCCCNCAAACAATAGCATATAATTTGTTATATTCACCTACGAGGATAATTCCCTCTTACAAGGTTAGAAAGGAGACTTACCTCGTGTCAAGCCTACTTTATGGGTCAAGAACGTGCCCGGAACCCCAAATTTGTTGCCCAAGGACTCGAACCTATCCAAACATCACATAAATAAATCAATCGAAGCTCAAAGTCCACACTTCCCCTATTTAAATGCTTATTCTAACCTAGTTTGCAAAATCCTAAAATACACCCCCGGACCCACAACCTAAGGATCACTATTATTTAGTTTTTGCATGATTCCATAACAAATTCCTTGGTAAATTCTCACTTTTATTTTCTTGGTTTTACTCTAAACCCATGATTTCTACTAATTTAATGTGTTAATCTACCCAAAACTTCAAGTATTAAACTCACTTTATGGTAGGATTTACTTACCTTACCATTGCTAGGTTGAATCTCTCCTTTGCAAGCTCTCCAAATCGTCCAAGGTCAAGAAAAATGGTTCAAAAATAACTAAGTCCCATATTTTAAACAACCTCACTGCCTTCAGATTTTTCGCACCTGCGGTCTTGCATCTTCGAGAAAAATCTTGCACCTGCGGAAAATGGGATTGGGCCAGTGGTCGCACCTGCGGAAGGGAGTCCGCACCTGCGGCTCCGCTTCTGCAGGGAATGGCCCACACCTGCAGAACTGGGCAGCCCCTTCTCAGGTCGCACCTGTGAGGCGTTGACCGCACCTGCGGTCTTCGCTCCTGTGGTTGGTCCTTCGCAGGTGCAGTCGCACCAGATTTGGTGCACCAGCAGTTCTTCTAAGGCTGGTTTTTGCCTCGCACGAAGTCTAAATGGCATCTGGTCCCACCCGAGGCCCCGTCCAAATATACCAACAAGTCCTGAATCATAATATGGACTCGCTCGAGCCTTCAGAACGTCCGAAACAACGCTAAATCTAAAAATCATAGCCCAAAACCTATTGGATCAAACTTAAGAACTTTAGGTTCTTGAATTTGCCTTCAACACACCGAACCTACCTATACTACTCAGAATGACACCAAATTTTGCGAGCAAGTCATAAATGATATAACAAAATTGTTCCCGATCTCGAAATTCTATTCGGACCTCGATAACACAAAATCACAGTCTCAACCTCAATTTTTTGAACTTAAGGAACCATATTTCACTATGTGGCGCCGAAACGCTGCCAGTTCATCAAAAACCCGTTCCGAACATACGCCCAAGTCCGAAATCATCATACGAACCCACCGGAACCTTCAAATCTCGATTTTGTGGTCGTTTGCCAAAAATGTTGATCGAAGTCAAACTCGGACTTTAAGGCCAACCTTAAGGAACTAAGTGTTCCTACAGCACCCCAAACTCCTCCAAACCTTTAACCACCCGTCCTCGCAAGTCATAAATCAGAAAAAGAAACTACGAGAAGTATCATTTAGGGGCACGGGGTCCTAGAACACAAAACGACTGGTCGTAACGTTACAGATGGGATATTTATGCATTTACTATTTGTGAAATAAGTTGAGCAAAGCACTTAACTGTAGAGAAGCTAGTCATATTTCTGACAAATATAATTTACTTTTAACCTATCCTTGAGGAAAACACAACTAAATTGAATGTTCCACAATTAAGAAGTAGGAACTATTAATGCAACAACAATTAATAGGCATTCTAATACATTTCTATCATTAGATAACTATTAGTATATCTAAAAGCTAACAACTTGTTTGGATGGTGGTTACATAGTGTTTCATACTGTATTGTATTCTATTGTACTATATCGTTTGATGAATATAATGTTTGGATAGATTGTATCATTTTCCGTTGTTTCATGATATTACGCACCAGCAATATGAAGAATAAACTTGCAATATTTTAAAGAAAAATCATGATACAGGGTAAAATTATTATATAAAAAGATAAGGTAAATAATAAAATAAATTATTTAATAATAATAAAGGGTGAGATGAGAGAACAGATAAGATAACGACGCTTCCACACCAAATCGGTTGTTACATAAAGTGGCACATTTCGTCGTTACGTAACAACATATTTAACGATACGATACAGTAAAATTTAAGCAACAATCAAAACAAATATCATATTTAAGGTAAGTTTTACAGTTTGTCAATTTTGTGATCAAATCTGCTTAGATGCTACAGGCCTTATGCGTCATTTTATTTAAGATAAATGTAAAATGATGCCTGTGTCGAGTGATGACAGATCTCTAATTCCTCGATATGAGGCTTATCAAAATGTGATCAATTCCCTTCACCTCGTTGTTTCTTTCATAAATGAAACACAACTTTTTTGCATAAACCCTTGTCCTGCATTTCATGGGTTGCCTCCACATAATGTACCTCAAAGGACAAGGAAACCACAAAAAAGGTATGGCTTTGGTCAAATTCTTTGGTCTACATTCATCTAATTTTGATGACCCAAAAGGTCATCTTATGTAAATTTAGCAAAAACTGTGTTTTGAGGCCCCGAAAGCCTCTGTTAATTTCACCTTGATGTATGTGCGCAACCCGGGCGCGTAGACGGGAAGCCTTTATGTGGAAATGTGTTAATAGTTGAATTTTTGATAATTAATTGAATAATGTTGACTTGGGTCAACATTTTTGGTAAATGGACCCGGACCCGTGATTTGACGGTCCCGGAGGGTCCGTAGGAAAATATGGGACCTGGGCGTATGCCCGGAATCGAATTCCGAGGTCCCAAGTCCGAGAAATGAATTTTTAAAGAAAATTATTTTCTTAAAATAATAAAGACTTTTGAAAATGAACTTTGATGTGAAATCTGTGTTACCGAGCCAGTATTATTATTCCGGAGCCCGAGATAGGTTCAATATGTGTTGTACGAGTTATCTGTAAAATTTGGTAAGAAACGGACTTGATTCGACTTGTTTCGGATCAAAATTGGAGAATTTAGAAGTTTATGAAGTTTGAGAAAATTCTGTAGATTTTGGAGTTAATTCATTATTTTTGATGTTATTTTGGGTGGATTAATTACTCGAATAAGTTCGTAGGATGATTTTGAAGTCGTGTGTATATTTGGTTTTGAGCCCCGAGGGCTTGGGTGAGTTTCGTGTAGGTGTCGGGGTGCTTAAAGGTTGAAAAATCTGGTGTTCAAATGTTGTTTCTGGTGTCTGAGATTTTTACACTAAGCGATCTCATAGGTTGCCCCGCGATCGCGTAGTGTAGTGTGAGGGGGGGTTTCTGTGACTCTATGCGATCGCATAGGTACTTCCGCGATCGCATAGAGTATAGGAGAGCTGGGGAGAGGGCTAGGTATTTCCCTTCTGCGGTCGCACCAATCCGTCCGCGATCGCACAACCAAGCCCAGGGGCCCTATGCGATCGCAACTCCCTTTTCGCGATCGCAATGCGCGTGACTCAGGCCTCTATGTGATCGCATCCCTATCTTCGCGATCGCATAGGCTTATTTCGTCCAGTCAGTTTAAAGCCTTAAAACAGAATACTATTACGGGATTTTCACATTCTTTCACAATTTTCTTCTTCTCCACTCTTCTTGGGCGGTTCTTAGGAGACTATTCCAGTATAGGTTCATAGTTAAGTGTTCTTAACTCTAATTTCTTCCATTTTCCTTCATCAGTCTCTAGATTCTAGGTTTAAAAACATGAAATCAAAGGTAGAAATTGGGGGTTTTGGGTAGAGTTAGGGCTTTTTGGAAATTTTGGAAATCCAACCTCATTTTGGGGTCGGATTTCAAAACAAATTGTATATTCGGGTTCGTGGGGGAATGGGTTAACGAGTTTTGGTCCGAACCTCGAGTTTGGACCAAGAGGGCCCGAGGTCGAATTTTGATATTTTTGGAAGAATTTATGGGGAATGTATAATTAGGCTTTGAGATTTAGTTATTGAATAATTATTGATGTTATTAAGTCAATTATGTCTAGATATTATCGTTTCAGAGTCAGATTCAAGAGGAAAGGCCGTGATTGAGGCTTTACTTGCATTCTTGGAGCCGAGGTAAGTGTTTGGCCTAACCTTAGCTTGAGGGAATAGGTATATAGTCTTATTTGCTATGTGTTATTCATGTCCAACGTATAGGTGAGGTGACAGGTACCTATATGTTGTGGTCAAGCATGCACGTGAGTCGAATTTTGATGAGTTATTTAATGTTCTTTCATATTCTCCGTGTTGTGAATTATTGGGAACCTTGGAAGTGGTATCTTGAGGTTACTTCATGACGTAGAAAGTTATTGATTATGTGTTCGGTTGAGGGTTTTACTGTTGATATTATACTTCTGAGTGAGATTGGTTATAGTTGAGTCCCTTGTCGGGACAATAGAATTTTGTTGATTATTTCCGTACATTTGAAATGTTGTATTGTTAAACTTTCATATCAATTGTTGTTTTTATATTCATAATGCAAGAGGGGACATTCCGTGCCGAGTGATTATTATTTATGCACGAGGGAACATTCTGTGCCGAGTGATTATTATTTATGCACGAGGGAACATTCTATGCAGAGTGATTATTATTTATGCACGAGGGAACATTCCGTGCCGAGTGATTATTATTTATGCACGAGGGAACATTCAGTGCCGAGTCATTATTATTTATGCACGAGGGGACATTCCGTGCCGTGTGATTTTGAGGTTATGCACGGGGGTCATGACGTGCCTTCTCTTGTCTATCTTTCTTGTTTCGGGTTGTTATTTCATGTTTACTTCTACATTCCCGTCAGAACTTGTTTGTATTGTTTTAAGCAAGTGTTGCCCATCTTATACCCAGCATGTTCTTCCCCGTAACTGTATTCTTGTTTATTTTCTGCTATACTATTGAACTGCACAGGTACAATTTGTCATAGTTTCCTAGCCTCGTCACTACTTCGCCGAGGTTAGGCTCGGCACTTACTCAGTACATGGGGTCGGTTGTACTGATGCTACACCTGCACTTCTCTATGTTGTGTAGATTATGCAGTCGGACCCAGTGGACATCGTTAGGGGAAGTGTCCTTAAGTCCATTTCAGACGACACCGAGGTAGTTTCGTAGGCGTTCGTGGATCTCGGCGTCACTGTCTATCTTTCATTCTGTCATCTATGTGCTTCCAGACAGATATATCATTTTATTTCATATTGTTGTTTTCAGCTAAATCTTAGACTAGTTGGTGAGGTTGTGACTCCATTTCTGGGTTAATACTTCCGCATTTTATCTCAATTATCTAGACATTGTTTGTTATTTTCGCTTATTAATAAATCAATTTAGTTAACACGTTGGTTTGCCTAGCGGGTGCAACGTTAGACGCCATCACGGCCTGAAGTTAGGATTTCGGGTCATGACACTAATAATCCGTTACTATTTTAGAGGGGTAAATTTTATTATAAGAGTATAAGTTTATTGGTCATTTATCCAAAATGTGCATAAATTAATTTATATAATTTAATTAAATATTTGGATATGTGCTCTTGCTATGTGCAGGGGTATTAATCCGATTTACCTGACAAGACCATTTATTAAGCAACTGGAGAAGCCAATTCCTGAAATAATTGTTATTCAAGACATGATGAAGATGAGGAATTGAAGTTGGATTTGACCTTGACTTGAACTTCTAAAGATTCTCAAAATGGATTTAGATTATTACTTTATGTTGTAATTTGTCAAATTGAAGGGGAATTTTCATATTTACCCACTAGGGGTGTACAAAAAAAACCGATAAAACGTACCAAATCGATAATCCGAGGAAAAAAAATCCCGATGTGGTTTTATTTGATTTGGTTTGGTATTGAAAAATAAAATCCGACCATAATTGGTTTGGTTTGGTTTTAACTAAAAAAAGTCAAACCGAAACCAAACCATCCCAATAGTACATTTATATAATTTTTGAAAATATTTTATACATATAAATATTTTTTGTAATATAATTTTGAATATTTTTTAAACTTTTCCACAGTTTTATCTTTTAACGTATCATTTCAAGTTTTTAATTAACATTCTTGAATGGTAAATAAATTTTAAATCCCATAAATATAGTAACCCAAACAAAGTTCAGATCAATATTAATGCTATCAAAAGATATTCAATTCAATACTAGGAAGGATGATAGTGCTTGATAATAATTTTAGTTTTACATTGGTTTATAATGAAAATGCATAACTTAGTTTATATTTTTCTTTAGTGCTTAGTTATGTAACTAAAATTAGTACTTATTACCTATATTTATTTTAGCATGACCTATAAAGTATTTTTAGATTATATTAATATTCATTATGGCTTATGACTTAGCAATATTTGTGTTATGTAATTATATTATTTTATCTTTGTTATTGAATATTTTTATATAATGCAATGACTTATCTCATATTATTGTGTGTGATGACCCAAAAGGTCATCTCCTATTTTAGAAGTCAAAATTGTGTTCCGAGGCCTCGAAAACCTCCTTTTATCTCACCTCGTTATGCGTGCGCAATCCAGACGTATATCCGGAAAGCTTTTATATGAAAAACTGAGAAAAAGGCTAATTTTGCCCTTAAAATTGAATTTAAGTTGACTTCGGTCAACATTTTGGGTAAACGGAGCCAGACCCGTGATTTGACGGTCCCGGAGGGTCTGATTGAATTCCAAGGTCCCAAGCCCGAGAAATTAATTTTTGAAAGAAATTCTTTTACTGAAATTATAAGAGTTTTTGGAAATTGGGCTATATTTGAAATTGATGATATCAGGCCCGTATTTTGGTTCCGGATCCCGGTACATGTTTAATATAGTATTTGAGTGCTGCCTGTAAAATTTGGTAAGAAACGGAGGTCATATGACGTGATTTGGAACCGTAGTTGTGAAATTTGAAACTTTGAAACTTTTTGAGATTTTTCTTTGATTTTAGAGCTAAATTCGTCGTTTAATATGTCATTTTGGCAATTTGTTCGCACGAGTAAGTCCGTAGGATATTTTAAGGGTGGTGTGCATGTTTCGTTTGGAGCCCCAAGGACTCGGGTGAGTTTTGGATAGGCGTCGGAGTGTTTCGGACTTAGCAAATCTGGTGTGAGTTTGTTGTATCTGGTGTATGCGTTTTTATTCTATGCGAACGTGTGGTCACCCACGCGAATGCGAAGAACAAACGGGGAAGGGGCTGGGTTTACTCTATGCGAACGCATAGAACTGATCGCGAACGCATAGCTTGGCAAGGGTTGCTCTATGCGAACGCGGTTGGTCAAGCGCGAACGCACTACTTTAGGTGGGGAACTGGGGGATGGGGGTCAATACCCTATGCAAATGCGACAGACCTCACGCGAACGCATAGAACGTCTGTCCAGACTTTTAAAACAGTAGCAAAAATGGGAAAAGACCATATTTTGATATCTTCTTCCATAGAATCCGACCTTTGGCGATTTTTGAAGAGGGATTTCATCACCAAATCACAGGTTTGTGCTCTTAAACTCATTTTCTTCATTTTTCATCAACACCCATTAGATTTCTAGGCCTAAATCTTGTTCTTTAATATTAGAAATTAGGGATTTTAAAATTTTGGGAATTTAGACCTCCATTTGGGGTCGGATTTCGAAATTAATTACATATTCGGGATCGTGGGTGAATGGGGGATCGGGTTTTGGTCCGAACCTCGTGTTTTGACCAAGCGGGCGCGAGGTCGATTTTTGACTTTTTGGGAAGAATGATAGAAAACCTATAATTAAGCATGAGGATTGAATTATTTAGCACTTATTAATATTATTCAGCTAATTATGTTTAGATACAATTGAATTGGAGGCGAATTCTAAAGGGAAAGCGGTAATTGAGGCTTGAGTTTTGTCGTGGAATTCGAGGTATGTTTTTGGTTTAACCTTAGCTTGAGGGAATAGGTATGGTGTATTATTTTCTATGTGGTAGTGTAATGTGCAACATATAGGTGTGGTGACGAGTATCTATACATTGGAGTGAAGCATGCCCGTGAGTCGAATATTGTAATTTATGTGATTTTTCATCAGATATTACTTGAGTTTAATTTGATAATTATCCATGTTGGTGGTATTTATTTGGTATTGATCATTGTTGAGTATTGGTTTAAGTTAAGAATTATTACGTGAAGTTAATTAACTAAGTGAGATTGGTTATAGTTGTTTCCCTTGCCGGGATGATATTGATTCTACTGTTGGCTCCCTTGCTGGGACGTTATGTCTTTTATTATTATTGTACTGTTGATTTTCCTCGCCGGATTGTTGTTATTGATTTTTTTGGGTGAGGAAGAGTGTTAAAGCACGAAAGGTGATGCCGTGCCATGCCGTTTTATTTGATGCATGGTGAGTATGAGCGCTAAAGCACGAAGGGTGATGCCGTGTATAATATTGTGAGGATGAGCGTAAAATAACGAAGGGTGATGCCATGCCATATTATGAATTTAAAAGCACGAACGGTGATGTTGTGCCATTTCTATTGAATTATGGTGAGGCTGGGAGTAAAAGCACGAAGGGTGATACCATGCATTCTATTTATTGTTTGGTGACGATTAGAGTAAAAGCACGAAGGGTGATGTCGTGCACTTGTTTTCTTGGTGTTACTATTTCTGTAGTTTAAGTTGATATTTGATTTGTTGCTCTACCCCGTTATTCCCATTAATGGATAATCTCTCCCTTAGCATGTTTTCCCCTTCCTTATTTGGTTTCTAGTTTCTTATTTCTTGTCATTATTATTGTTTATTTCGTACATGATTAAACTGCACATGTTTATTTGGTTTTCGTGCCCTAGCCTCGTGACTACTTCGCCGAGGTTAGGCTCGACACTTACTCAGTACATGGGGTCGGTTGTACTGATACTACACTCTGCACTTTTGTGCAGATCCCAGTACTAGACCCTTCGGACTTTAGATCAGGGTTGCTGCCTTCAGTCTAGCAGAGATTATGAGATAGTTCAGCAGACGTCGGTAGGCCTTGGTTTCCCCTCCTATTTCATTTCTATTATGTTCTTATTTACTTCTGAGACAGATGTATACTTATATTTTGTTAAGACTCCTATTTTTAGTATTCATAGACAGGCCATAAGATTGTGACACTTGTTCTGGGAGTACTTTGGTTCTGGATTTCGTATTAGTATTACATCACACTATTGAATCATGTTATCTCGTATTTTAAATTCCGTGATTTTATTGTAAAGTCTGATAAACTGTTAAAGATAAAGGAATAAGGTAATTAATCAGTAACGTTGGCTTGCCTAGCGGATTCAATGTCAGGCCCCATGACGGTCCAGACGGTGGGAAATTCGGGTCGTGACAAGTTGGTATCAGAGCACTAGGTTGCTTAGGTCTCACAATTCATGGACAAGATCAGTAGAGTCTGAGGGATCGTTATGGAGACGTCTATGCTTATCCCCCAGAGGCTACAGAGTTAGGAATGAATTCACATATATTCTTCTTTGTCGTGCGATTTGAATTCTCAATGCTAACTGAATTTCTACTATATTCTGTCGCAGATGCCGAGAACACGTGCTTCTTCATGCACTGATCAGCATCCCGAGCCCCCAATGGCAGCCCCGGCAAGAGGCAGAGGATGAGGTCGAGGCCGTGCTAGAGGCCGAGGCAAGGGGAGAGCTCAGACCAGAGCAACAACCGTAGTGACGGAGCCTCAGGTATAGTTTGCTGATGAGGTACATACCCAGACAGTCCCGGTTGGACCAGCTCAGGTTCCCGAGGGGTTTATTGCCACCCCGGTAGTTCAGGATGCTCTGGTCCGTCTAGTGGACCTCATGGAGAGTGTCATTCAGGCATGTTTGCTTCCTGCAGCACCAGCCGTCTCTCAGGCTGGGAGAGGAGCCCAGACTCCCGCTACTCGTACTCCGGAGTAGATGGCTTCTCAGTTTCAGACCCCAGCAGCTCAGACAGCTGCGGGAGTTCAGCCGAGTGTTGTGGCTCAGATCGGTGATGGAGCAGCTATGTCTACTGATGCTTTGTGAAGGTTGAACAGGTTCACCAAGCTTTTTACTACTACTTATAGTGGTGCATCTTCAGAGGATCCCCAGGACTATTTGGATAGCTGCCACGAGGTTGTACAGAAAATGGGGATAGTGGAGACCAATGGGGTCGACTTTGCTACTTTTCGTCTGTCAGGTCCTGCCAAGGCCTGGTGGAGAGACTATTGTTTGGCTAGACCAGATGGATCATTGTCTTTGACGTGGGCCCAGTTCTCCGTTTTGTTTCTGGAGAAGTTTCTCCCTATCACTCAGAGAGAGGATTATAGGAGGCAGTTTGAGCATCTCCAGCAGGGTTCTATGACCGTCACTAAGTATGATACAAGATTCATTACCTTGGCCCGTCATGATATTATGATACTTCCCACCGACCGAGAGAGGGTGAGGAGGTTTATTGAGGGACTAGCTCAGCTGATCAAATTGCAGATTGCTAGAGAAGCAACAGTGATATTTCCTTTCAGGATGCAGCTAATAGGGCCAGACGAGTCGAGATGGTTCTATCATAGGGGAGTGGTCAAGGGTCTGACAAGAGGCCCCGTCATTTTGGCATGTTCAATGGTGTCTCATCTGGAGGCAAGGATTCTTTTGGTAAACTTGTTGGTTGATTTCCCAATGCACACGCAAGTGTACGTGGTCGACAAGTAATATAGGA